>PIJE02002109.1:67206-83507 GCA_002895965.2 Coryphaenoides rupestris | reverse complement strand
TGTGTGTGTGTGTGTGTGTGTGTGTGTGTGTGTGTGTGTGTGTGTGTGTAACATAATGAACCACAGGAACCCCAGCCTTGCTCCAAGGTCTCCAGACTGGACCAGTACCTGGACCAGTACCAGGACCCGGACCAGGACCGCAGCCTCTCACAGATGGGCTGTGTTCTCCTAAACATGAGATTGCATAACGAGGACCATGTGACCCTCAGTCCTCCAGAGAGCTCACTAGACGGCTGTCAATCACAATGACTTCTATTGAAATGGGGCGTGTCTTCAAACTGAACTTAAATCTTGCTGAGGGCCAAGATGTAGCCCGACGCTCCATGCTAATGTTTAGCATCTTCTCTTGTAGCGGAGGAAGCTGAGGGACTAACTAGCATGCACTAGCTTATGTTAGCGTGCACTAGCCGATGTTAGCGTGCACTAGCCGATGTTAGCGTGCACTAGCCGATGTTAGCGTGCACTAGCCGATGTTAGCATTCACTAGCCGCTGTTAGCATTCACTAGCCGCTGTTAGCATGCACTAGCCGATGTTAGCGTGCACTAGCCGATGTTAGCGTGCACTGGCCGATGTTAGCGTGCACTGGCCGATGTTAGCGTGCACTAGCCGATGTTAGCGTGCACTAGCCGATGTTAGCGTGCACTAGCCGATGTTAGCGTGCACTAGCCGATGTTAGCGTGCACTGGCTGATGTTAGCGTGCACTAGCCGATGTTAGCGTGCACTGGCTGATGTTAGCGTGCACTAGCCGATGTTAGCGTGCACTGGCTGATGTTAGCGTGCACTAGCCGATGTTAGCGTGCACTGGCTGATGTTAGCGTGCACTAGCCGATGTTAGCGTGCACTGGCTGATGTTAGCGTGCACTAGCCGATGTTAGCGTGCACTAGCCGATGTTAGCGTGCACTGGCTGATGTTAGCGTGCACTAGCCGATGTTAGCGTGCACTGGCTGATGTTAGCGTGCACTAGCCGATGTTAGCGTGCACTGGCTGATGTTAGCGTGCACTAGCTTATGTTAGCATGCACTAGCTGATGTTAGCATGCACTAGCTTATTTTAGCGTGCACTAGCCGATGTTAGCGTGCACTAGCTGGTAAACAAGTTAGTTCATAATCGTATCGTTATGGACCGGCCGTGGTCCACTATTTTGTTCCGTCGTTGTCCACGTTTTGGTTTGGACCATGTGACCAGAACAAAGACGATGACATCACCAGACGACATCAAGAGCTGGAATTCCAGGAGTCAGTGAAGAGGAAACGGATTCTTGTCATCGTTGCTGCTCTACGCCCCGCTAAGGCTGCTCAGCCCGTGAGGTCCAACACCTCCTCCGGTCTGCGGCACCAGGTCCAGGTTGTTAGCGAGACGTTTTAATTGCTCTCCGTGATCATCGTTAGGAACAAGGCGGGGATTATGGTGAGCAGAGCAACCAAATCATTGCTTAGTGAAATGAAAGATACGTGGAGTTTGTAACGAGTAGAATGAACACGGGACAGAGCGCCTGAACACTGTTTCAGCTCAGGACGGAACAAAAGTGTTCTGAAGCGAAACAGGAAACACAGCCAGACCTGTTGGGCGGGGCGGAAACCACTGGTTTTGGTTCTCACTGTTCTCCTCCAGTGTAAAGGTTTTG
The DNA here is from genome assembly GCA_002895965.2 of Coryphaenoides rupestris. Classification (NCBI taxonomy): domain Eukaryota; kingdom Metazoa; phylum Chordata; class Actinopteri; order Gadiformes; family Macrouridae; genus Coryphaenoides; species Coryphaenoides rupestris. Next base: position 81,880 of record PIJE02002109.1, on the reverse strand, counting down.
GTTCTCATTGTTCTCCTCCAGTGTAAAGGTTGTGGTTCTCACTGTTCTCCTCCAGTGTAAAGGTTCTGGTTCTCCCTGTTCTCCTCCAGTGTAAAGGTTCTGGTTCTCCCTGTTCTCCTCCAGTGTAAAGGTTCTGGTTCTCACTGTTCTCCTCCAGTGTAAAGGTTCTGGTTCTCACTGTTCTCCTCCAGTGTAAAGGTTCTGGTTCTCACTGTTCTCCTCCAGTGTAAAGGTTCTGGTTCTCACTGTTCTCCTCCAGTGTAAAGGTTCTGGTTCTGGTTCTCACTGTTCTCCTCCAGTGTAAAGGTTCTGGTTCTGGTTCTCACTGTTCTCCTCCAGTGTAAAGGTTCTGGTTCTGCCCCCAGGGTCCCGGTCTCCATATCAGTAATCGGTCGTCTAGCTGCTGTGACATCATCAAGGTGTGGTGGTTCTGCCCTGTGAGGCAATGTGTACTTAGCAGCCACACACACACACACACACACACACACACACACACACACACACCCACACACACACACACACACACACACACACACACACACACACACACACACACAATCATAACCACACAAACACACCTGAGTTGTCAGCCAACCAGCCAGCAGCTATGAGCTACAACACAACACACACACACACACGCACACAGAACCAGCCATAAACACACACACACAACCCCCACACACATACACACACATGCAGACCCCCCCCCCCCCCCCCCCTCTCCTGCAGAGTAACTAACCCCTCGGTCCCCTCAGTACTAATGTTCCGGTTCAGACCCCGCGACCCGGAGCTGCTGGGTCCAGGTCCAAACCAAACACCAGCAGAACACACCCCCGCTCACGACACGCACGCTAAACAGTAAGAAAACCTCTTTTATATAATATTCTGCACTTCTGCGGTCTTTGAAACTTTCTTTTATCTCGTTCCCGCACTCCAGAGTTGTGAAACGAAAGTTCTATAAAATCCCCAAATAAGCAATGGTTTCATATCTATCCGCCCGGAATAGAAGGTTTTCTTGACTTAATCATTCTGATAAAAATAGGACAGATTTAACAACTTGGAGGAAGGAATTCTGGCCACATGAGAGCACCAATTAGGCTGAACACAACATTCCTGGGTCAAGCGCTCAATGAGTTAGAACCTGTTGAGAACCTGGTCAGAACCCGGTAAGAACCCGGTCAAAACCCGGGAAGAACCCAGTCAGAAGGTCTGCTGGGTGGGGGGTTTCCATGCTGGGATGAAACCCAGATCATGTAAACCCTGAACACAGCTGTGGGAGCAGAACAGACCATAATCCTCAAATTAATTAGACACAGACCACTTTATAGGGGGACGTGTGTGTGTGTGTGTGTGTGTGTGTGTGTGTGTGTGTGTGTGTGTGTGTGTGTGTGTGTGTGTTGTGTGTGTGTGTGTGTGAGCTAGGCTAATCCTGTTTAGTCCAGCAGCCGGGGGGCTCTGGTAAAGTAGGGTACGCTGGTGGGGGAGGGGAAGGGGGAGGGGCTTGTGTTGGACAATAGAACACACAGGAAATACAACAGGAAGAGAGCCTGTCAACGTGTGTGTGTGTGGTGTGTTGTGTGTGTGTGTGTGTGTGTGTTGTGTGTGTGTGTGTGTGTGTGTGTGTGTGTGTGGTGTGTGTGTGTGTGTGTGTGTGTGCGCTGGTGTGTGTCTGCTGTGCTCGTCGTCACACACACACACGCACACACACACACACACACACACACACACACCACACACACACAAGCATGCACAATGGCTTCCAGGCCCGGAAGCTCAGAAAGAGAGAGCCGGATTGTTTGGGAGTTCATAAAGAGCAGAGAGGTTTGTCGCCTCGCGGTCGCATCATGTGACTTGCATTTCAACTGAGATGATGATCACAGCGAAGGTCCAAATGGGAGGACCCCCCGGTGCGGACCAATCAGAACCCAGCTCCCCTCAACCACACCGCCTGTCTGTCTGTCTGTCTGTCTGTCTGTCTTTGTGTGCAGACTGAGTCCTTTTGTGTCACGTTGGAGGAAGACCGGATGAGCATAATGTGAGGACCATGTGTGATGATCCAGGCCTATGAGGTATAGATGTAGAGTATATAGATGTAGAGATATAGATGTATATATATTCTATATCTTAGTGGCTGTACACTGGGAGCTGCAGCTGACCTCGAGGTCCTGGAGAAGTGTTCTGCTGTAGCGCAGCACAACCGCCTCCTCTCCGTTCCCCGCTCTATTTTTAGAATAGCTGAAATGCTTATCAGTTACAAACACAAGCGTTCAGAAAATGCAAACGTTCCTATTGGACGGAGGGCGGCGCAGCGAAGGGCTGGGGTCCCCGGTGCTGAGTCCGGGACACGGCGCTTGCTGAAGAGCTCGGCAAGAGAAGAGACTTGGCAAGACTTCCTGCTGACGGCCGTGCGCTTCCTGCCACTAGGAATACACACGGCCGTCCTCCAGGTCTTTTTCCTGGATACAAATCGGCGTAGGTCTGAGTGTTTACATCTCAGTGGTCACACACACACACACACACACACACACACACACACACACACACACCACACACACACACACACACACACACACACACACACACACACACACACATCCAGCGAGTGGATTTTGGGGCAGTGCAGGGTTTTGCCCGGTGCTTTAGAGACATAGAGGAGGCACTCGAGGAGGAATGTTTTGAGGTCTCTGTTCTAAAGACGGTTGAAAGGGTTGCCTATGGGTTGAGGAGACTATCATTCAATTGCCTGCTGGTTGTGGGTGGTCTCCTATGCAGCCGTCTGCTCTGTGACGCCTCCAGACAAACACACAGAGACCACAGGCCAGCAGCACTGTTTCATAATGTCTCACATCCCTCAGCCAGAACAACCTCGCTGATGAGTCAAAGTAAGAAGCCATCCTGATGACAAAATGCAGAGTTTCCACGGCAACGTCTGAGGCGGTCCAGCAGAGCTAGACCAGCAGAGCTAGACCTCTCCATCCCCTCTCTGTCCAGCAGAGCGAGACCAGCAGAGCTAGACCTCCCAGTGTGGGTGGGGCTCCAGCCCTCAGCTTCAGGCCAACTAAAACAAGCAGGGAAGAGAGACATGGGCAGAACCACTGGTTCTGGTTCTCACTGTTCTCCTCCAGTGTAAAGGTTTTGGTTCTCAGAGAGAGAGAGAGAGAGAGAGAGAGTAACCCAGCTACAGTAAGAGAGTCTTTTGATCAGAACTGTTGGTAACTTCAATGCTTCTTATCTGCAACAAAGCAGGAGCTCGAATATCCTCAAACAACGCATCCCTTTAGTGAGCCCAGAACCAGAGCTGGCCACGCCCCCCTCCTGCACACACACACACACACACACACACACACACACACACACACACACACACACCACACACACACACACCACACACACACACACACACACACACACACACCGACCACACACACACACACACACACACACCACACACACACCACACCCACTCAACACTGACTGACCTCCGGCCTGCTGGCTCATGTCAGCGTTGAGGGGGCGTGATCCTAACACAGTTTCAAGTAGAGCAGAAACTAGCCGGTGGGCGGGGTCACGTGATGGATCTGAGTAGGGGCGGAGCCACAACTATAAGTGCTCCTCCAAACACTTTAAATACGTGTTGAAACTCTACGTTCATCTACAATCCAATATCTCATAAAACATTTGACATCAGCTCTGGCGTCGTATTGTTCAGTCGATGGTTGAGCACGGGGTCACGGGTCGACGGGTTCCTGGTTCCAGGCCAGCGGAACCGGGAACGGGTTCCAGGCCAGCGGTCTCCCAGCGGCCCGCAGGTCACGTGACCTGAGATAAGGTGTTTATGATCGCCCGGGGGTCGTTCCAGCAGGACAAGCTCGTTAGCACGCCGCTGATAAGAACCTTCTAGTGCTTCCTGAGAGACCCTCGCCATGGAAACCAGGAGCACATTAACTCCATGCGGAGGTGTTATGTGGCTATGGAGGAAAATAATAATAATAATGAAGATGAAACAACACAAGATATCTCTGGCAGGAGGGAGACAGGAAGAGAAACAAACGGTGAGGAATGAGGAGATATTTACAAGTCTGTCTTGAAGAACAACTTCCTGTAGTCCTGCAGACTAGATTCTATCTACTTCCCCTCATGAAACATCTCCTCTGGGGTCCCTGCCCCACCCTGGACTCAATCTATTTATCTCCTCAGAACACATGAAGCAGAACTATGCAAGAAACACAGCCTTGTTTGTTCATTTGGTTGCGTCAAAGTAAATATTCCTGGTTTTGTTTCCCAACTTTGTTGCCGAGACCAGAGTTGTTCCCAAGAATAACCGGCGGCCAGCAGGAATCAGGGAGTCCTCCGTCACCCAGTGGCCAGACTCAGGAAGATCTCAATCAACAAGAAAACATCTGTGTTCCAGACTTCCACTGTTTCTCCTTCTACACACAGCCAATCGCTCTGTGTTGCAGCGTTAGCATGCAGCGGTAGCCACGACTTGATTGATTCAAATGAGAAAGTATATTGATACTGTGTACAGTATATAGATGCAGTACTGTGTGTAGTACTCCACAGTACTGCTAGTGTACATTGATGTGATGTTTAGCTGTTGATTGGACCTGTGTTGAGACACATTGAGAAGCGACTGTGGCTTCACGCTACGATGCTACGATGCTAAACCAGAGTCATTAAAGAGCTATTACACTGACTCAGGACCACAGCGATTTACACAGACACAGGAATGTTCCTGGAGACAACATGGAGGTTCCTCCTGCAACGCAAAGAGGAACATTGCAAAGACGCAATGATAAAAATAGTTACATGAGGAAGGAATACAGGAAGTATGAGTCAGGAGAACTTTCAGTAAGGCTGTCTCCTACGTTCCCCTCCTCATCACATGTTCTCATGCACAGCAGAGTCTCTCACACACTGGGAGGAGAGAGCCACGGACCAATCAGCATGACCGGAGGAGAGAGCCACGGACCAATCAGCATGACCGGAGGAGAGAGCCACGGACCAATCAGCATGACCGGAGGTGAGTGAATGGATGAGATGAAAGGCCAGAAGAGAGACTTCAACACACCACGAGAACACCACAATGGAAGTAGACAGGAAACAGTGAGAGAGAGATAGAGAGAGAGAGAGAGAGAGAGAGAGAGAGAGACAGAGAGAGACAGAGACACAGAAAGAGAGACAGAGAGAGACAGAGAAAGAGAGACAGCGACACAGAGACACAGAGAGAGAGACATAGACAGAGACAGACAGAGACAGACAGAGAGAGAGAGAGAGGGAGAGAGAGAGAGAGAGAGAGAGAGCAGCGAGAGACAAATGAATAGCAACACACGCTTATTTCATTATCTTAACCAGTGACTTGGTTATAATGGTTATACATGGTTTAATGCTGACGGCATTTAAAAAATAAATCAACACAAGGAATGATTTCTGTAAGACATGAAGGACCAGACTACTGCCTCTGAACTGAGGCTGAGAGGCTCGCATGGGACCTCCATCACTCTCTCCTGTCTGCCACGGCCAGGCTAGAGGCTAGAGACCAGAGACCAGAGACCAGAGACTAGAGACCAGAGACTAGAGACCAGAGACTAGAGACCAGAGACCAGAGACCAGAGGCTAGAGACCAGAGACTAGAGACTAGAGGCTAGAGGCCAGAGACTAGAGACTAGAGGCTAGAGACCAGAGACCAGAGACTAGAGACTAGAGGCTAGAGACCTAGAGACTAGAGAACCAGAGACTAGAGACCAGAGACCAGAGACTAGAGGCTAGAGACTAGAGGTAGAGACTAGAGACCAGAGACCAGAGATAGAGGCTAGAGACTAGAGGGCTAGAGACCAGAGACAGGAGACGCAAGAGACCAGAGACCAGAGACCAGAGACCAGAGCCAGAGACCAGAAGACCAGAGACTAGAGACTAGAGACTAGAGGCTAGAGGCTAGAGACTAGGGCCAGAGGCCAAGACAGAACCAGAGACCAGAGACTAGAGACTAGAGACTAGAGGCTAGAGACTAGAGACTAGAGACTAGAGGCTAGAGACTATAGGCTGGAGACTATAGACTATAGATGATAGACTGCAGACTAGAGCGTAGAGCCTAGATGCTGGAGGCTAGAGACTATAGACTAGAGGCTATAGAATACATAAACTATATAGACGATAGACTGCAGACTAGAGTCTAGATGCTGGAGGCTAGAGACTATAGACTAGAGGCTATAGAATACATAAACTATATAGACGATAGACTGCAGACTAGAGTCTAGATGCTGGAGGCTAGAGACTATAGACTAGAGGCTATAGAATACATAAACTATATAGACGATAGACTGCAGACTAGAGTCTAGATGCTGGAGGCTAGAGACTATAGACTAGAGGCTATAGAATACATAAACTATATAGACGATAGACTGCAGACTAGAGTCTAGATGCTGGAGGCTAGAGACTATAGACTAGAGGCTATAGAATACATAAACTATATAGACGATAGACTGCAGACTAGAGTCTAGATGCTGGAGGCTAGAGACTATAGACTAGAGGCTATAGAATACATAAACTATATAGACGATAGACTGCAGACTAGAGTCTAGATGCTGGAGGCTAGAGACTATAGACTAGAGGCTATAGAATACATAAACTATATAGACGATAGACTGCAGACTAGAGTCTAGATGCTGGAGGCTAGAGACTATAGACTAGAGGCTATAGAATACATAAACTATATAGACGATAGACTGCAGACTAGAGTCTAGATGCTGGAGGCTAGAGACTATAGACTAGAGGCTATAGAATACATAAACTATATAGACGATAGACTGCAGACTAGAGTCTAGATGCTGGAGGCTAGAGACTATAGACTAGAGGCTATAGAATACATAAACTATATAGACGATAGACTGCAGACTAGAGTCTAGATGCTGGAGGCTAGAGACTATAGACTAGAGGCTATAGAATACATAAACTATATAGACGATTAGACTGCAGACTAGAGTCTAGATGCTGGAGGCTAGAGACTATAGACTAGAGGCTATAGAATTACATAAACTATATAGACGATAGACTGCAGACTAGAGTCTAGATGCTGGAGGCTAGAGACTATATAGACTAGAGGCTATAAGAATACATAAACTATATAGACGATAGACTGCAGACTAGAGTCTAGATGCTGGAGGAGATAGAGACTATAGACTAGAGGCTATAGAATACATAAACTATATAGACGATAGACTGCAGACTAGAGTCTAGATGCTGGAGGCTAGAGGAATGCATTCCAGATGTGTTCTGTGGTTCTGTCGACATGTCAACTAACCACTCAGCTCTCTGCCACCGGCGGAGTGTACCCAGATATCAGCTAGCACAGCGCTACATGTGAACACTCACACACACACACACTCTGTGGGCAGAACGTGTATTCTATAGCACACATGTTGTATTCACACACACACCCACAACACACACACACACACACACACACACACTCACACACACACACTCTCACACACACACACACACACACACAGAGTCAGACATACACACATGTGTAAAACAGATTGTGTGGAGAGAAATTCTATAGCACAGATGTTGTATTCACATGCACACACACACACACACACACACACACACACACACACACACACACACACACACACGTTGTATTCACATCAACATGAGTCCTCGGCCGTAGTGCAGACACACTGACAGGCCGTGGGCTCGTGGAGACGTAACATGATTTACAACATGCAGGGTTCCTCACTTCCTAGCCTGGCTTCCTGAAAGCGTTTAGCATCACAGGTCGAGTCTAGACTCTAGGAAGTACAGATCTATTGTAGACGACACCCTAGAGAGCACAGCAACACAGCTCGAGTCTAGACCACTGAGAACATGATGCAGCGACATGGACTACAACTGAATCACTGAATCAACTCAGTTGACTGAGATCACATTCATGGACAGATAGATCGCATTAGAACGCTGCACGTGTGTGTGTGTGTGTGTGTTACAATTCCAGTTCAGGAGAGAAGAAAAAGAAAGAATTTGCTTTCTTGGTTTCTATTTGTTCGAATTTCATTTGCCCCCCGTTTCCCAATCGTGTCTCACAGCCGCTGGACTCAAACCACAGGTATGGACGTCTCTCTGCAGGCAACCACATGTCTGTGGCTGGACACACTCCACACATTGGAGCTGACACCACACACACACACACACACACACACACACACACACACACAGACACACGACACACACACACACACACACACACACACAACACACACACACACACACATGCAGACACACACACTCACTCATAGAACGTGGTTAGCAATACATTTAGCTTACATGGTAAATGTTATGTCATTCCTCTCGTTGTGCCGAGAGGACGTTGAATGTGTTTGCTGTCGAGTTGCCAGATTATCTTACAGGACGTTTACAGGATCTTAATTGTACGTTCGTTGTCCCAGCACTTCAAAATAGCAGCTTAGCATTGTGTAGCATCGTATCCTAGCCATCAAGGGCTCACTGATTATTATGAGTGAAACTTGTTCATTATCCTAACAAGCATGAGGGCTTGAAACTGTAAGTCACTGTACTAACACGCGAAATGTAAATGTGTGTGTTCAGCGTGTGAGCTGCCGGGTTGCAGATAATGGTCCGGCAGGAGAGAGCTTCACGGTGGACAGCGTGGGAGGTGCTGGAGAACGTACCAGCGTCTCGGAGTTCACGTGACTCCGGTGTTCACACAGCAGCTGCACACTGGCAACGTTCCCGCTGGAGGCTGCGGACAGACAGGAGGACACGGAGACGTCAACATGGCTGGGTCACGCGTCCCAGACGGACAGGAGGACACACGGAGACGTCAAACATGGCTGGGTCACGCCTCCAGACAGACAGGAGGAGGACACACGGAGACGTCAACATGCTGGGTCACGCGTCCCAGACAGACAGGAGGACACACGGAGACGTCAACATGGCTGGGTCATGCGTCCCAGACAGACAGGAGGACACACAGAGACGTCAACATGGCTGGGTCACGCGGTCCCAGACAGACAGGAGGACACACGGAGACGTCAACATGGCTGGTCACGCCTCCCAGACGGACAGGAGACACACGGAGGACGTTCAACATGGCTGGGTCACGCGTCCCAGACGGACAGGAGGACACACGGAGACGTCAACATGGCTGCGGTCACGCCTCCCAGACAGACAGGAGGAGGACACACAGAGACGTCAACATGGCTGGGTGTGTGTGTGTGTGGTGTGTGTGTGTGTGTGTGTGTGTGTGTGTGTGTTTTGCTCGTACCTGCGTAGTGAAGAGCTGTCCTCCCAGAACCATCCACAGCCTCCACCGGACATTTACCCTGCAGAGAGACACCGTGAGAAGGTTAGGGTTCAGGGTTTAGGGTCAGGGTCCACCAGTACTCACCACCAGTCTCCTCACCTGTACTAGTTTCCTGGTACTGTCCACATGGTTGTTCTTGGCAGCGAGATGTAAAGCAGTGAAGCCTGCAAGGAAACACAGGAAGTAGAATTAGAGTTCAGATCACTTCCTGCATTTCCCTTCACAATCTAGAAAACCATGAATCCCTGGAAACAGGAACATGTTCCCTGGTCCTAACTTCTACAATATATACACATATATAATATAGTATAATCCCAATATACTATAATCCTAGTATAATATATCGTATTCTCCTTGTATAATAATATATAATAGTAACACGTACCAGCAGCATCCGTGACGGACAGGTCAGCTCCGTGGGCGAGGATGACAGAGAGACAGTCTGACAGACCTCGAGTGGCAGCTACATGGAGACTACACACACACACACACACACACACACACACACACACACACACACACACACACACACACACACACACACACACACACACACACACACACACACACACACACACACACACACATGCAGAGACCACAGAATCAAACTAAAGGAAAATGAAATATATGTCAAGTGTAACTAACTGTGTGGAACATTGGGACCTTGTGGCGCTGTACGATACGTTGACCTGTGACCTCTACCTCTACATGACCTGAAGCCTCACAAGATGGCCAACACCACCCGGGGTCAGTCTGGCAAGATGGCCGACAACACCCGGGGGTCAGTCTGGCAAGATGGCCGACACCACCCGGGGTCAGTCTGGGTCAGACTCTCTGCTCATGCATTCATAGTCACCAACTCATCTCTGCTCACCACACCAAGACACCCTCCTCTGACTAACACTGACTCACCAACCTGAGGCTGGTTGCACAGAACACACACACACACACACTACACACCACACTACACACACACACCCACACTACACACACACACACACACACACACACACACCACACACACACCCTTATTAAAGCCTGTTGTTCTGTTTGGTTTGATTGTGAAACCAAAAGTTTGGTCTTACAGGATCGCTGAACCCCGGAGTGAGTGAGACGAGCTCATTTGGTTGTTGTGTTCATCGTGTTTAACAACACAGTTCTCGGTGGTTTGCAGGCGAGCGCTTGAACACACATGCATGCACACGTAAGCCACACGGAAACACATTCCTTCCCCGACGAGATGACCTCAGATAGACTTCATACTTCATTAAAATACAGCAACATTCTTCCGTCGGCTCAGCCCAATAAAAACGTGAGCGCTATAAAGTCAAGTCGTGTCGTTAATGTCTGCTTCTCGTCCGCACAACAAAACTCTCACTCGTCTTTCTCTCGTTTCTAAGAATATCTTCTTGTTTTCCAGCGACGTCGTTAAAACATCCGTGCGGCTAATTAGGCGGCTTGGTGTCCTGCGGCGTGATCCAGGTGGCTGTGGACCAGGCCGGCCCCTCTCTGCGTTCACAACCTTTTAATGAGGGAGCTAATTACACAACAACAGGCCCCGTGTTAGCACTCCACTCCACAACTAGTGAGCAGCCAGTCCATAAAGCCTCAATTAAGTGAACAACAACACAACGCGTGTTTCTACGCGTTCACAGCTGCTTCCCCGAGTCCTCGCGCTGCAGGACAGCAACACAGCCCGGGAACGCTACGATCATACATGTATTATAATAACATTATAATACATATCATGACATTTGTGTTCACTTTGAATGTTTTTATGACAAAGGCTACAAGAAACTTTATCGAGAGCCAAGGTGGAGCACATCTCAGGTGTCACAGGTGAGCAGTGGGTGGTGGTGCTGACCCCACCCAGCAGGTGAGCAGCGGGCGGTGGTGCCGGTGACTTACGCTGTCTTGCCCTCGCCGTCCAGCTTGACGGAGCTGACCCCCTTCTTGGCCAGTAGAGCCGCCACCTTGTCCACCTCCCCGTGCTCCACAGCCAGCAGGAGACGATCATCGTTCTTGTTCCACTCGTGGACCTGGGGGGGGTTATTATAGATATATTAATATTATTGATATATTAATATTATTGATATATTCCTGGGATAAGAGAAGTCTAGGGTTCATGTTTGTATTGTGTTGTGTTACAAGACGACACACACACACACATGCAGTGTGGAGACACACACACACACACACGAGACACACACACACACACACACACATGCAGTGTGGAGACACACACACACATGCAGTGTGGAGACACACACACACATTCAGCAAGGTGAGGCTGTGAACCGCTCACACTGGGATCATGTTCTCTATGAACCAGCGGAGAACCAACACAACGAGTTCACCTCATTTGTAACGCTGACAGCTCAGCGAGAGGAACCAGCTGGGAGGAACACCACGGAACACCTCCACTACTGCAGTATAGAATACTGCAGTATACTGCAGTACACAATACTGCAGTACACAGTACTCAGGCCAGCTCTGAGTGGAGCCTCCAGCCTCGTCCAGCTCAGCATCAGAGTGGTAACCGACAGAAACGGCGTCCCACAGACTGTAACCACGGCGGCCAAAACCACCGAGAGCGAACGGCCGACCAGCAGCGGCTAGCTAGGTCCGTCTCCCGCCAGACGCTCCCACGGCGGGTTGTTAAAGCGGGTGAGAAACAAGATGGCGTCCAGAAGCGCGACGGAACGAGCTAAGGAGCTGCGCGTGGCCACAGGTCCCCCGAGGAGCCTGGTGGTTCTAAGGCGCTCCTGAAGGGATAAACACGGCGTCCCTGATGACTCCCACGGGGCTGATGCTCAGAACCTGTCTCCTTCTCACTTGGGGGGGGGGTTATTAGCTGTCTCACACGGCGTCGTCCTGATGAGACGCGAGCCGCCGGCTTACTGACCTCCACATGACCCACGGCTCTGTGCGCCGCTAACCTGAAATAGCTCTCCCTCCCCGAGGACTCCTGGAGTTATGCTAGCGGTCAGGAGCCAGCGGCCAGATAGGATATACGCTAACGCTATCGCTAACGCTGCCATTTGGTTTTGCACAGTCGGTGGAAAAATCTAACTGGGCTGGAAACTAAAGAGGAAAATAAAAGAAAGAAAAGTTCACCTGTGGAGCAAGCGTAGCGGGGGAGGGTTCACACAGGGGGTCAAAGGTCATGGACACTGAAGGGAGGAAGGGGAGGAGCTAAGGGTCGTGCAAACCTCAGCAGGGTTGTGCAAACCTCTTGTCTTCTAAGACTGTGGTTCTCCATCTGGTCTGGTTAGCATATTATTATAATTATTATTATTATTACTGAGTGATTATGTTAAGTAAAGGTTTTATAATACTGAATCCATCAGCCTATCAGAGCATCAGAATGGCCGAGTCAGTGAGTTTGGTGTAAGGGGAGGAGCCTGGCGGCCTCTTATAGAAGTTTGGGGTGAGGGGAGGAGCCTCTTATAGCAGCGAGCGTCTCGGTGAATCTGATCCACGGGGTCAGGATGGACGGAGCGGCCGCCTGCCAAGTCTATCTGTCACCTGCGGTTACCATGACAACGCTGAGCAGAGAAACACAGAAAGGTCAGCATGGGAGCAGTGTGTGTGTGTGCGTGTGTGTGTGTGTGTGTGTGTGTGTGTGTGTGTGTGTCTCTGTGAGTGTGTGTGTGTGTGTGTGTGTGTGTGTGTGTGTGTGTGTGTGTGTGTGTGTGTGTGTGTGTGTGTGTGTGTGTGTGTGTGGTGTGTGTGTGTGTGTGTGAGTGTGTCTCGCCTGCTCCGCGGGGGTCCTGCTGCAGCACGCCGGCGAGGTGGGCCCGGGTCTCGCCGCTGGGGGACAGCTGGGCGTAGGTCAGGAGGTCGTGACCCTGGTGGTCGACGGCCCGGGGGTCGGCCCCCCTGCGGAGCAGCAGGTCCACCAGAGAGACCTCGGTGGTCTGGCTGGCCAGCATCAACGCTGTCCTACACACACACACACACGCACAGCATAAACTAATCAAACTACAACTAAACTAATCAAAACTACAACTAAACTAATCAAACTACAACTAAACTAATCAAACTACAACTAAACTAATCAAACTACAACTAAACTAATCAAACTACAACTAAACTAATCAAAACTACAACTAAACTAATCAAAACTACAACTAAACTAATCAAACTACAACTAAACTAATCAAACTACAACTAAACTAATCAAACTACAACTAAACTAATCAAAACTACAACTAAACTAATCAAAACTACAACTAAACTAATCAAAACTACAACTAAACTAATCAAACTACAACTAAACTAATCAAACTACAACTAAACTAATCAAAACTACAACTAAACTAATCAAAACTACAACTAAACTAATCAAACTACAACTAAACTAATCAAACTACAACTAAACTAATCAAACTACAACTAAACTAATCAAAACTACAACTAAACTAATCAAACTACAACTAAACTAATCAAACTACAACTAAACTAATCAAAACTACAACTAAACTAATCAAAACTACAACTAAACTAATCAAACTACAACTAAACTAATCAAACTACAACTAAACTAATCAAACTACAACTAAACTAATCAAAACTACAACTAAACTAATCAAACTACAACTAAACTAATCAAAACTACAACTAAACTAATCAAACTACAACTAAACTAATCAAACTACAACTAAACTAATCAAACTACAACTAAACTAATCAAACTACAACTAAACTAATCAAACTACAACTAAACTAATCAAACTACAACTAAACTAATCAAAGCTAAAACTAAAGTAAAAGAATACAACACTTGTATTGTTGTTGTATTTGTCATTATCTTAACCAGTGACTTGGTTATAATGGTTATAATGGTTATAATGCTGACGGCATTTAAAAAATAAATCAACACAAGGAATGATTTCTGTAAGACATGAAGGACCAGACTACTGCCTCTGAACTGAGGCTGAGAGGCTCGCATGGGACCTCCATCACTCTCTCCTGTCTGCCACGGCCAGGCTAGAGGCTAGAGACCAGAGACCAGAGACCAGAGACTAGAGACCAGAGACTAGAGACTAGAGACCAGAGACCAGAGACCAGAGACCAGAGACCAGAGACTAGAGACTAGAGGCTAGAGGCCAGAGACCAGAGACTAGAGACTAGAGACCAGAGACTAGAGACTAGAGACTAGAGACCAGAGACTAGAGACTAGAGACTAGAGACCAGAGACCAGAGACTAGAGACTAGAGACTAGAGACTAGAGACCAGAGACCAGAGACCAGAGACCAGAGACCAGAGACTAGAGACCAGAGACCAGAGACCAGAGACCAGAGACCAGAGACCAGAGACCAGAGACCAGAGACCAGAGACCAG
>PIJE02002109.1:52206-64706 GCA_002895965.2 Coryphaenoides rupestris | reverse complement strand
CTGTCGAGTTGCCAGATTATCTTACAGGACGTTTACAGGATCTTAATTGTACGTTCGTTAGTCCCAGCACTTAAAATAGCACTTAGCATTGTGTAGCATCGTATCCTAGCCATCAAGGGGCTCACTGAGTTATTATGAGTGAAACTTGTTCCATTATCCTAACAAGCATGAGGGCTTGAAACTGGTAAGTCACTGTACTAAACACGCGAAATGTAAATGTGTGTGTTCAGCGTGTGAGCTGCCGGGTTGCCAGATAATGGTCCGGCAGGAGAGAGCTTCACGGTGGACAGCGTGGGAGGTGCTGGAGAACGTACCGCGTCTCGGAGGTTCACGTGACTCCGGTGTTCACACAGCAGCTGCACACTGGCAACGTTCCCGCTGGAGGCTGCGGACAGACAGGAGGACACACAGAGACGTCAACATGGCTGGGTCACGCGTCCCAGACGGACAGGAGGACACACGGAGACGTCAACATGGCTGGGTCACGCGTCCCAGACAGACAGGAGGACACACGGAGACGTCAACATGGCTGGGTCACGCGTCCCAGACAGACAGGAGGACACACGGAGACGTCAACATGGCTGGGTCACGCGTCCCAGACAGACAGGAGGACACACGGAGACGTCAACATGGCTGGGTCACGCGTCCCAGACAGACAGGAGGACACACGGAGACGTCAACATGGCTGGGTCACGCCTCCCAGACGGACAGGAGGACACACGGAGACGTCAACATGGCTGGGTCACGCCTCCCAGACGGACAGGAGGACACACGGAGACGTCAACATGGCTGGGTCACGCCTCCCAGACAGACAGGAGGAGGACACACAGAGACGTCAACATGGCTGGGTGTGTGTGTGTGTGTGTGTGTGTGTGTGTGTGTGTGTGTGTGTGTGTGTTTTGCTCGTACCTGCGTAGTGAAGAGCTGTCCTCCCAGAACCATCCACAGCCTCCACCGGACATTTACCCTGCAGAGAGACACCGTGAGAAGGTTAGGGTCAGGGTTAGGGTCAGGGTCCACCAGTACTCACCACCAGTCTCCTCACCTGTACTAGTTTCCTGGTACTGTCCACATGGTTGTTCTTGGCAGCGAGATGTAAAGCAGTGAAGCCTGCAAGGAAACACAGGAAGTAGAATTAGAGTTCAGATCACTTCCTGCATTTCCCTTCACAATCTAGAAAACCATGAATCCCTGGAAACAGGAACATGTTCCCTGGTCCTAACTTCTACAATATATACACATATATAATATAGTATAATCCCAATATACTATAATCCTAGTATAATATATCGTATTCTCCTTGTATAATAATATATAATAGTAACACGTACCAGCAGCATCCGTGACGGACAGGTCAGCTCCGTGGGCGAGGATGACAGAGAGACACACACACTCATGGCACACATAGACTACACACACACACACACACACACACACACACAACACACCACACACACACACACACACACACACACACACACACACACACACACACACACACACACACACACACTGAGGCTACATTGGGCTACGGAACAACAAGTCCTAACCGGTCTAGAGAAGGTTAAGCTGCCTCCAAGAATGCAGCACTGAACATGTGATCTGCTGAGGAACCTCTGATCTGCTGAGGAACATGTGCTCTGCTGAGGAACATCTAGTCTGCTGAGGAACCTCTGATCTGCTGAGGAACCTCTGGTCTGCTGAGGAACCTCTGATCTGCTGAGGAACCTCTGATCTGCTGAGGAACCTCTGATCTGCTGAGGAACCTCTGGTGGCCTCCCAGTCCCAGCCCAGACTGCTGCTCTTCTACAACGCCGCTGAGTTCAGTGACTTACACTCTTAACTGCGTTACTTTAACCAACAACAGTAGAATCACATCGGTTCCTCGACACTCAACTGTTGTGTTGCGAGTCTCCAAGGTAACCGTCCAGAACTCGACCAGGTTTCTGGTTGCCAACGGTTACCGGGCCTCAGCCGCTCTGCTCACCTGCTCTCCCTGTTGGGGGGCGGTCGCCACGGGGACGGTCGCCGTGGCGACGGGGCCGGTGGTGTTTTTCAGGTCCTGGATGGTCTCCAGCAGGAAGCTCTTCTCCTCCTGCAACTTCTCCACCTGCTCCTTCAGGGACGCCTCCTCCTCCTCCACCTCCTCCTGAACGGACAGTACAGAGAGAGAGAGAGAGAGAGAGAGAGAGAGAGAGAGCGAGAGACAGAGAGAGAGACAGAGAGAGAGAGACAGAGAGAGAGAGACAGAGAGAGACAGAGAGAGAGAGAGAGAGACAGGAGGGGTGTGTTGGAGAGGGGAGGTTGAGGGAGGGGAGAGACAGGGGAGGGCAAAGCGATCGAGGAGAATATCAATTAGAGGAGCAGAGAGAGGCGGGCCCAGACAGTGGGGGCGGAGTCAGGAGACAGAAGGGTTCTCACCTGTATTTAGCAGGTAATAAAGGGTTCAGATCATTGGGACAACATGCTACAGCCAACACGCTGGTTACTGGGACCAGTAGGTGTGATGTAGGAGTTACCTTGTAGTTAAATGGGTTACTGGGACCAGTAGGTGTGATGTAGGAGTTACCTTGTCGTTAAACTGGTTACTGGTACCAGTAGGTGTGATGTAGGAGTTACCTTGTAGTTAAACTGGTAACTGGTACCAGTAGGTGTGATGTAGGAGTTACCTTGTAGTTAAACTGGTTACTGGGACCAGTAGGTGTGATGTAGGAGTTACCTTGTAGTTAAACTGGTTACTGGTACCAGTAGGTGTGATGTAGGAGTTACCTTGTAGTTAAACTGGTAACTGGTACCAGTAGGTGTGATGTAGGAGTTACCTTGTAGTTAAACTGGTTACTGGGACCAGTAGGTGTGATGTAGGAGTTACCTTGTAGTTAAACTGGTTACTGGTACCAGTAGGTGTGATGTAGGAGTTACCTTGTAGTTAAACTGGTAACTGGTACCAGTAGGTGTGATGTAGGAGTTACCTTGTAGTTAAACTGGTTGCTGGGACCAGTAGGTGTGGTGTTTGATGGAGAGGAGTGAGCAGAAATATCCGAGTTCTTCAGAAATAAAACAAAGAAAGAAGGAAAAAAAAATAAGTACTTTGAATAAATGTATTTCCACTCGGTTTAGAACTTACATAATGTTCTCCTAATGTCATAAATGATGTAATAGTTATCTCAAATGATAAATAAATACATACACGTATCCTGTATATACGTATAATACACATGTAGAGTACACATTATCCAAGGGTTAGTGGAGATCGCACCAAAGACATTAAACATGACAGTACACACACACACACACACACACACACACACACACACACACACACACACACACACACACACACACACACACACACACACACACACACAGAGAACACACACACACACACACACACACAGAACACACAGGCATGTCATGGCTGTGCGTGTGACCATGTGACCGTGTGACCATGTGACCACCAGGCAGACATGCAGCGTTACCTGCGGTGAGCTAACGGGCGGGGGCGGAGCCTTCCGCTTTTTGGGCGTGGTGATCCGTTCATCGGTTAGCTTAGCGACTTGATCATGCTAAGAGGAGGAGGAGGAGGAGGAGGAAGACACCAGGGGGAAGAAGGTCACAGTAAAAGAAAAGTCGGTGTATTTTAGTCGTTGTTAGTGAAAGAAGAGTGAAGTACGCTTGAAGTCGGAAAGTCATGTTTTTGTTATTTGTGTTTCAAACTAATCTGAGCTCTCCTGTTGACCTGCACCAGACACACTTCTATCAAACTGCTTCATGTACAGCAGCAAGACACTCCGTCAGGAGAGGCTTGCTGTGCAGGTGAGCTCGCTGAACACCTGAAGTGCAGCACCTCCTGCAGGAGAACTCACCGGGGGGCTTCGAGGAGACGTGGCTTCTGTGGAGAAACACAGGAACGCTTTAGGATCGTTCATTTCATGTTTGCAATTGAAAAAAAAACACTTGTGGAGAGGGTGGCTTTTAAATGATATCCACGTCCACATTTGACATGAAAACTAAGATGTATACGTACTGAATATATCTTGACATACTGTAAGTATTATAGACACGGCTTGATAATAAATACCACACATGTCCTGAAGGAGGCAGCGTTGAAGTGTAATACCAGCTGCTACCACAGAGTGAAGCCACTACTACAGTACACTTATATTATTATATTATCTTTACTTTATTATACTTTACTTTATACTCTCTTTCATCACAACTTGTGTGTGTGTCTGTGTGTGTGTGTGTCTCACACACAGGCTACATTGGGCTACGGAACAACAAGTCCTAACCGGTCTAGAGAAGGTTAAGCTGCCTCCAAGAATGCAGCACTGAACATGTGATCTGCTGAGGAACCTCTGATCTGCTGAGGAACATGTGCTCTGCTGAGGAACATCTAGTCTGCTGAGAACCTTGATAATAGATAACAGATAACAGATAACCAGATAATAGACAACAGATAACAGATACAGATACAACCTGTGTATAGCAGTACTCTATACATTATTACATTATTGACTGTATATTATAGATATTATATTATATATATTACAAAATAGCAGAACGTGACAAATATTCTTTTGCACGACACTACAGGACGGACACATTTCATATTTTCATATTTCACGTTTACCTGGAGCATCCGTATCTCTTCCTGCGCCTCCTTGTAACGCTCCTCCTCCACGTGGACCTTCCTCCTCCTCTCTTGTTCCTCCTCCTGGGCCGTCCTCAGCACCTCCTCCAGCTGTCTGACGCGCTGGGACGCCTGCTCCTGCTCACACCCCGCCTGGACCAGCTGGCTCTTCAGCTGCTGCACCTCCTGCTCCAGGGAACACCTCCGCCTCTGGAGCTCCTGCTTCTCTGTCATCACCGTGTCAGCTCCTCCTCCTCCTCCTCCTCCTCGTGTTCTCATCTCCTGCACCTCCTCCTGGGCGTGGTGGTATCTCTCCTGCGTCTCCGTCAGTTTGGCCTGCAGCTCGGCCAGACTCTCCCGGAGGTCCTCCTCTCTGCTCCTCTCTCTCTCCCGGAGGTCCTCCTCTCTGCTCCTCTCTCTCTCCCGGAGGTCCTCCTCTCTGCTCCTCTCTCTCTCCCGGGCCTCCTCGTCCCTCGCTCCCCTGCTGTGCTCCGGCCTCAGCTGGGCGTGCAGAGAGCGGTTCTCCTTGCGTGTCTCCAGCAGCTTGGTCTGGACTCCCTCCAGGGCCTGCCTCAGCAGTCTGATCTCCTCCTCCTGCCCTCCTCCTCCTCCTCCTCCTCCTCCTCCTCCTCCTGCGTTCTGCTCCATGGCTGCTGCTACTGCTACAGCGCTAGGGTCTCCTGCTGGTCGCTCCACCTCCTCCGCCTCCTCCTGTCCCTCCAGGACGGCGGGCCGGGCGGACGAGGGGTCCCCGGCCCCGCGCTCCTCCTCCTGGGTGGAGGCGTTCGAGGTCATGCTGCCCGGGCGACTGCTCTCCTTTAGGTCCTCGGTTCCTGGGAACGACGGATTCGCTTTCTGCAAAGTCTGAGAGAAGAGAAGATGGGTTCAGTGTGACGGACAGAGATGTTCGTTGCTCATTCACGGTACGTTGCCTGGTCGGTCAAGGGAGTGTCCAGCAGGTGGTGCCGGACACACAACACTTATGGACGCCATCCGCCATCAACCTCAGACAGAAGAAGAACTGTGAGGAGCTGCTTCGTGAATCTGAATCCGCTTCCAGTTTCCAGACGTTGTGTTGATATCGTAATCGATGGACCTGAAACACATCAGCACCTTGAGGCACCAACAGTCGCCGGTTCTAATAGGTCGCCGCCAGGGCGGACTCTTGTGATTGGTTGGCTTGCTCCGCATGAAAGCATCCCTTTACCTCCCTCTCTCCCCACGCAACGTTACGCTCTCGTGCACACCCCCCCCACCCCGCCCCCCCGCGGCAGGAATGTTCCAGAAACTCTTGAGTCTTGACAGAAAATTGACGGATTGACTGAGATTTTCTGGGAGTTTGATCCCTGTTCCTGTTCACACGCGACACGACCTCATGAAGGAAAGGTTCCGGAAGATTTATGGACGAGACCACTGCGCGTGCGCACACACACACACACACACACACACACCACACACACACACACACACACACACACACACACACACACACACACACACACACACACCCTCCTCCTGCCTCCTCCTCACTCCCTCCCTCCCTCCTCCCTCCCTCCCTCCTCCCCCCTCCTCCCTCCTCCCCCCTCCCTCCTCCTCCTCCCTCCCTCCTCCCCTCTCCTCCCCCCCCCCCTCCTCCTCCCTCCTCCTCCTCCCCTCCTCTCTCCTCCTCCCCCTCTCCTCCTCCTCCTCCTCCTCCTCTCCCCCTCCTCCTCCTCCCTCTCTCCCCCCTCTTCCTGCTCCTTCCTCTTCCTCCTCCTCCTCCTCCTCCTCCTCACCTCCTGCCAGGCGGCTGCTGTCTCCAGGGCCAGTTCGTCTTGCTTCCTGAGGGCCCCCTGGAGGAGCTGCGTCAGGCGGCTCACCTCGCCCTCCAGGCCCTGTCTGGTGGCCTGCTGGTGCAGCCGGGAGGCGGAGTCATCGGGGGTGAGCTTCTCTGTGGTCAGCCTGGGGGAGGAGGAAGAGGAGGAGTTACCATGTATGGATGTGTGTGCGTGTGTGTGTTTGGAGGCTTTTCTCTTCTGCCGACCAATCAGAGCGTCTCTCTCTCCACTCACCTGTTCTGCAAGGCGTCCACCTGCGTCTTCTTCTGCGTTAGCTCCTCCCTCAGGCCTTCTGATTGGCCCTCCAGCTCCTTGATGGCGTTGCCTAGCGACGAGACCACCCTGGTGTGGTCGTCCAGGGAGACGGACCGCTGGGCTTGGAGCTCCGCCTCCCGTCTGAGCAGCTCCGCCTCCTGCCGGGCGTCCGACAGCCTCTCCTGCGCCTCGTCCAGCGCGGCCTGCAGCTCCTGGGCTCTGCTGGTCAACATCTGGACCTGCTGCTGCTGCTGCAAGGAGGAGGAGGAGGAGGAAGAGGAGGAGGGGGGCGGGGCCGGGGCCGCGGAGGAGGAGGCGGTGGAGGAGGTGGGCGGGGCCGGGGATGCGGAGGAGGAGGAAGAGGAGGAGGAGGCGGAGTCCAGCTGCTTCTGGGCGGTGCCCAGCTGGCTCTTGGTGTCGCTGTAGGCGTGTGAGAGCTCCAGCAGGCGGCGCTGCAGGCCGGCGATCACCTGGTTCAGGTCCTCCTTCATCTCCTCAAAGTCTTTGGCCGCCTCCTCCACGGGCACGGCGCCCCGCAGCGCCTCCTGCAGATAATAGATAACAGATAACCAGTTAATAGATAATCAAGGTGGAGGGGACACACAGGGTGGGGGGGGAGGAGTCACATGGGGTGAGACAGACAAAATAAAGTATCGAGCTAAACGGTAAAACTCTCTGTTCCTCTCATGGCTCCTTCTGCCAGCCTCCATCAGCTTGGAGCCCAGAACCCGGCTCTCCGTCTCCCGGGACGCCAGGAGACCCTGCAGCGCCTCCCGCTCCACACGGCTCTCCCGCACCTGGGAGGGGGAGGAGTCACACGGGGTGAGGGGGGAGGAGTCAGATTGCGCACGGAAATGTTGCTGTGGCGGTGGCGGTGACGGTGGCGGAGGCGGTGGCGGGTGTGTGTGTGTGTGTGTGTGTGTGTCCTTGAATAACACGAACCACAGAACTCCATTCACACGCGCGCCTCCAAACCTCCACATCTGCGACGGTGCCCTGGTGCTATATTTATCGCCCGAGACCCAGTAACATACGAGGAGGCACATGGGCACATGAATGCAGACGGTCACATCGGAGCACATATGTTCCCAAGTAACGCAGAGATGTCGTAGATCATTCACACACACGACAGAAGACAATTAAGCATCAACGCGCACGAGAGATCTGGTCGCTATTGAATCGACCGCAGAGGTCTCACCCCCCTCCTCCTCCTCCTCCTCCTCCTCTCCCTCTCCTTCCCTCCTCCCTCCCTCCTCCTCCCCCTCCTCCTCCCTCCTCCTCTCCCTCCCCTCTCCCTCCCCTCCTCCCCTCCTCCTCCTCCTCCCTCCTCCTCTCCCTCCCTCCTCCTCCCTCCCCTCCTTCCCCTCCTTGTCTGCTGTGTGTGTGTGTGTGTGTGTGTGTGTGTGTGTGTGTGTGTGTGTGTGGTGTGTGTGTGTGTGTGTGTGTGTGTGTGTGTGTGTGTGTGTGTGTGCGTGTGTGTGTGTGTGTGTGTGTGCGTGTGTGTGTGTGTGTGTGTGTGTGTGCGTGTGTGTGTGCGTGTGTGTGTGTGTGTGTGTGTGTGTGTGTGTGTGTGTGTGTGTGTGTGTGTGTGTGTGTGTGTGTGTGTGTGTGTGTGTGTGTGTGTGTGTGTGTGTGTGTGTGTGTGCACGCCAGTTGCTGCTGCTGCTGCTGCTGCTGCTGCCGACTCCAATAACTCAATAAGATGGCAAAAGAGGAAAACATTGACTTTACGCTCCGTTCTAAGATGTCTGAATTAGCCGGGATCTCATTCAGCGGCGTTATCGCCTTGTTTCAGAAGGCAGCCGTCTTAACAATGACCTTTGCCTCCCTACTCCTCCTCCTCCTCCTCCTCACCTCCTGCCAGGCGGCTGCTGTCTCCAGGGCCAGTTCGTCTTGCTTCCTGAGGGCCCCCTGGAGGAGCTGCGTCAGGCGGCTCACCTCGCCCTCCAGGCCCTGTCTGGTGGCCTGCTGGTGCAGCCGGGAGGCGGAGTCATCGGGGGTGAGCTTCTCTGTGGTCAGCCTGGGGGAGGAGGAAGAGGAGGAGTTACCATGTATGGATGTGTGTGTGTGTGTGTGTTTGGAGGCTTTTCTCTTCTGCCGACCAATCAGAGCGTCTCTCTCTCCACTCACCTGTTCTGCAAGGCGTCCACCTGCGTCTTCTTCTGCGTTAGCTCCTCCCTCAGGCCTTCTGATTGGCCCTCCAGCTCCTTGATGGCGTTGCCTAGCGACGAGACCACCCTGGTGTGGTCGTCCAGGGAGACGGACCGCTGGGCTTGGAGCTCCGCCTCCCGTCTGAGCAGCTCCGCCTCCTGCCGGGCGTCCGACAGCCTCTCCTGCGCCTCGTCCAGCGCGGCCTGCAGCTCCTGGGCTCTGCTGGTCAACATCTGGACCTGCTGCTGCTGCTGCAAGGAGGAGGAGGAGGAGGAAGAGGAGGAGGGGGGCGGGGCCGGGGCCGCGGCCGGGCGTCCGACAGCCTCTCCTGCGCCTCGTCCAGCGCGGCCTGCAGCTCCGTGGGCTCGCGGAGGAGGAGGCGGTGGAGGAGGTGGGCGGGGCCGGGGATGCGGAGGAGGAGGAAGAGGAGGAGGAGGCGGAGTCCAGCTGCTTCTGGGCGGTGCCCAGCTGGCTCTTGGTGTCGCTGTAGGCGTGTGAGAGCTCCAGCAGGCGGCGCTGCAGGCCGGCGATCACCTGGTTCAGGTCCTCCTTCATCTCCTCAAAGTCTTTGGCCGCCTCCTCCACGGGCACGGCGCCCCGCAGCGCCTCCTGCAGATAATAGATAACAGATAACCAGTTAATAGATAATAGATAACAGATAATAGATAACAGATAACCAGTTAATAGATAATAGATAACAGTTAAGTCATGTTACGTTAAAGGTCCTGTATGTAACAGTCATGAATCCGTTCAGGTGCAGTCAGTGCAGTTCACCTCGCGGCCAAAGGGGGTCAGTAATGAGACATACAGCACCTTTAAGTTAAGTCCTGTTATGTTCAGTAAAGTCACGTTATGTTATGTTTAGTCCTGTCCTGCCTCAAAGCTGGACTGGTTGTCTGGAAGTGGATGAAGGAGGAGGAGGAGGAGGAGGAGGAAGAAGAAGAGGAGGAGGAGGAGGAGGAGGAGGAGGAGGAAGAGGATGGGTTTTGAATGGATGAGGAGGATATGAACAAAGTCACACGATAGTTTGACTGGGACCGTGTTGAGGTGGGTTCAGGGGCACGGGGTCAGGTATAGAGACAGATCTATCTCTATAGATCTATCTTTATAGATCTGTATCTCTATAGATCTGTATCTCTATAGATCTGAATATGTATTGTGGGGGTCTCATATCTATAGATCTGTATATCTTGTGTGGGGGTCTCATATCTATAGATCTGTCTCTATAGATCTGTATATCTAGTGTGGGGGTCTCATATCTATAGATCTGTCTCTATAGATCTGTATATCTAGTGTGGGGGTCTCAGCCGGTCTCCTTGGTGGTGGTCGGCATCTTGCACATGATGAGGATCTGCTTCAAGGCTTCCTGCACGTCCTCGTCCATCTGGCCCTGCAGACACACACACTAACGTCAGGCCTGAACCACACACACACTGACACATCTACGCGTCGGTGTGTGTGTGTGTGTGTGTGTGTGTGTGTGTGTGTGTGTGTACCTGCACTGCGTAAAGGAGGTGCATCCTGTACACGGAGACCACGTCGTTGTGTTGCTTCTTGGCCTCCTAGGAGAAGCAAAACATGGAGGTTAGCTTCCTTAGCGCTAGCTGGTAGCTTAGCGCTAGCTGGTGGCTTAGTGCTAGCCGGTAGCTTACCGCTAGCTGATACTGCAGATGTTTGATCTGCTGCTGGAACGTCTCCAGCTGCTGGTTCTGATGCAGCCTCTTGGAGGCGGGGCTAGCGGCGCTGTATGGGAGCTGTGATAGGCTGTTCAAGGCGTCCTTCAACCTCCCGACTTCTCGAGACAGGTCATCGATCTGGAATGAATCCAACAGGCGATTAGATGAACAGACTCCTCCTCCTCCTCCTCCATCATCCCCCTGTGGACACGCCCCCCCCCAGCACCCACCCTCTTGTTCTTGTCCCTCTCCGAGGTCTGGTGCTCCTCCACCAGCTGCTTGAGCTGAGAGACTCCGTCCAGCGCCTCCGTCAGCTTGGAGCCCAGAACCCGGCTCTCCGTCTCCCGGGACGCCAGGAGACCCTGCAGCGCCTCCCGCTCCACACGGCTCTCCCGCACCTGGGAGGGGGAGGAGTCACACGGGGTGAGGGGGGAGGAGTCAGGGTGGGGAGCGAGACAGGGTGGAGGGGACACAGGGTGGGGGGGGAGGAGTCACATGGGGTGAGACAGACAAAATAAAGTATCGAGCTAAACGGTAAAACTCTCTGTTCCTCTCATGGCTCCTTCTGCCAGCCTCCACCTCCTCCTCCTCCTCCTCCCTCCTCCCACAGACCGTAAGTTAAGTCATGTTACTGTAAGTTAAGTCATCTTACTGTAAGTTAAGTCATGTTATGTAAGTTAAGTCATGTTACTGTAAGTTAAGTCATCTTACTGTAAGTTAAGTCATGTTATGTAAGTTAAGTCATGTTACTGTAAGTTAAGTCATGTTACTGTAAGTTAAGTCATCTTACTGTAAGTTAAGTCATGTTATGTAAGTTAAGTCATGTTACTGTAAGTTAAGTCATGTTACTGTAAGTTAAGTCATCTTACTGTAAGTTAAGTCATGTTATGTAAGTTAAGTCATGTTACTGTAAGTTAAGTCATGTTATGTAAGTTAAGTCATGTTACTGTAAGTTAAGTCATGTTATGTAAGTTAAGTCATGTTACTGTAAGTTAAGTCATGTTACTGTAAGTTAAGTCATGTTATGTAAGTTAAGTCATGTTACTGTAAGTTAAGTCATGTTACTGTAAGTTAAGTCATGTTATGTAAGTTAAGTCATGTTATGTAAGTTAAGTCATGTTATGTAAGTTAAGTCATGTTATGTAAGTTAAGTCATGTTACTGTAAGTTAAGTCATGTTATGTAAGTTAAGTCATGTTACTGTAAGTTAAGTCATGTTATGTAAGTTAAGTCATGTTATGTAAGTTAAGTCATGTTATGTAAGTTAAGTCATGTTACTGTAAGTTAAGTTACTGTAAGTTAAGTCATGTTATGTAAGTTAAGTCATGTTACTGTAAGTTAAGTCATGTTATGTAAGTTAAGTCATCTTACTGTAAGTTAAGTCATGTTATGTAAGTTAAGTCATGTTACTGTAAGTTAAGTCATGTTACTGTAAGTTAAGTCATGTTATGTAAGTTAAGTCATGTTACTGTAAGTTAAGTCATGTTATGTAAGTTAAGTCATGTTACTGTAAGTTAAGTCATGTTACTGTAAGTTAAGTCATGTTATGTAAGTTAAGTCATGTTACTGTAAGTTAAGTCATGTTATGTAAGTTAAGTCATGTTACTGTAAGTTAAGTCATGTTATGTAAGTTAAGTCATGTTATGTAAGTTAAGTCATGTTACTGTAAGTTAAGTCATGTTATGTAAGTTAAGTCATGTTATGTAAGTTAAGTCATGTTACTGTAAGTTAAGTCATGTTATGTAAGTTAAGTCATGTTACTGTAAGTTAAGTCATGTTATGTAAGTTAAGTCATGTTACTGTAAGTTAAGTCATGTTATGTAAGTTAAGTCATGTTACTGTAAGTTAAGTCATGTTATGTAAGTTAAGTCATGTTATGTAAGTTAAGTCATGTTACTGTAAGTTAAGTCATGTTATGTAAGTTAAGTCATGTAATGGTAAGTTAAGTCATGTTATGTAAGTTAAGTCATGT
>PIJE02002109.1:42206-47206 GCA_002895965.2 Coryphaenoides rupestris | reverse complement strand
ATATAATATAATACAATATAATATAATATAATGTAATGTAATGTAATATAATATAATATAATATAATATAATATCAATATAATATAATGTAATATAATATAATATAATATAATGTAATGTAATGTAATGTAACGTAACGTAACGTAACGTAACGTAATGTAAAGTAATATAATAATATGATGTTGTCCCAGCTGTAGGGAGCATGTGGTTCCCGTTACTCTGGTGCGGGTGGAGAGGGGGCGTGGCAGTAGGAGGGGCTAATGTAACCTGTAGCACAGGTGAGCTAATGGCTGAAGCTAACTTCCCCTCCCACTGGGTGTCTTCTGGCCTCGTTGTGGAGTTGATAGCTGCTGACCCCAAGGCTGGGAAGCTCTGGGAGATGAGTCCTTAAACCGGCCCTTCCTTAGCGCCCCCTCACAGCTCTGAAGACGAGATTCAGATGCAGTGTTGTAGTTCAACGTCTGATCGTTCATCTTTTAAAGACACCCTCTCTCCCCTCCACTAATTTGTCCTCTGCGGCGTGCCGTAGTGTAACTCTATCCCGGTGACCTGGGCTGACGTCAGGCTGAGCCAGACACACCGTCCTCGCGCTGCTAGAGTCAGGATAACGGGATAATTTTACGGAAAAAATCACGCCGCTATCATCAGTCCGCCAAATCTGGGAGAGGGTTTTTTTCTCCCTCTCAATACGAGGAATATAAGATGCTATCCTCTGAGTTGCGCTATAATCTGAGCTGTGATGAAGTCAACGCGCCTCGCGGCCAGGAGCTGTCGACCGACCGACAATCAGGCGTGAGTTGTGCTCACCGAGCGCTCCGTCCGTCTGGAGGCGCGAGCGTTTCAGCCCGCGCTGCGTAACCTTTTTACTGCCATCCAAAGAAATCTAACAAATCATTTTCTCTCCACACGCGGAACCGAAGCCAGGGGCGGTGGTGGGGTGTATACTTAAAAGTTTTAAACACTTCATCATTTTGAACAGAACCGATGGCTGCAGGGAAAAACAAGACAGAGTTCTGGGTCAGGGAACATGGAAGCTTCGAGACGTGGGCCCCGTCCCAGAGCTCCTCCTCCCACTGGCTCCCACCGTCCCTCTGGAGGTGATCTCCGGTCGCCATCGCTCACTAATAACCCTTTACGTGTAGAAACATCAGTAAAACGCCGCTCTCCGGGGCGTCTGCGTGCGCTGGCCGCTCCGTCAGACACGTTCTCTCCCTGCGGTTCAAGAGCCGCCAGAGCATCCAGAGCATCCAGAGCATCCAGAGCATCGTCTCTCTCACGTCCTGCAGCCTCTCCATCCCGGCAGCGACACCAGATAGCCTGGAAGCGTCGGAGCACGACAGTAAACTGCAGCTCCTCTCCGGAGGAGGAATCTCTCATCCATCAGACCAGGGATCCACAAAGGTTCAAGGAACTCTGCAGACCCTGAACATTATATTTGGGACCCTCTGGGAGAAGACTCATCCCAAAGACTCATCCCAAAGACTCATCCCAAAGACTCATCCCACGCGTATCTTATCTTAAAACTCTTCTTCGTCTGAAAGCCTTTGTGCCGCGAAGAAACAAAAGCTCGGCTCTCGCAGAGACGAAAACACAAGCAAAATGGCGCGCATGTGTACATATGAAGGAGTAATATGGAGGAGTAATATGGAGGAGTAATATGAAGGAGTAATATGGAGGAGTAATATGAAGGAGTAATATGGAGGAGTAATATGAAGGAGTAATATGGAGGAGTAATATGAAGGAGTAAAAGGAGTAATATGAAGGAGTAATATGGAGGAGTAATATGGAGGAGTAATATGGAGGAGTAATATGGAGGAGTAATATGAAGGAGTAATATGAAGGAGTAATATGGAGGAGTAATATGAAGGAGTAATATGAAGGAGTAATATGAAGGAGTAATATGAAGGAGTAATATGGAGGAGTAATATGGAGGAGTAATATGAAGGAGTAATATGGAGGAGTAATAGAGTAATATGAAGGAGTAATATGAAGGAGTAATATGGAGGAGTAATATGGAGGAGTAATATGAAGGAGTAATATGGAGGAGTAATATGGAGGAGTAATATGAAGGAGTAATATGGAGGAGTAATATGGAGGAGTAATATGGAGGAGTAATATGGAGGAGTAATATGAAGGAGTAATATGGAGGAGTAATATGGAGGAGTAATATGAAGGAGTAATATGGAGGAGTAATATGGAGGAGTAATATGGAGGAGTAATATGAAGGAGTAATATGAAGGAGTAATATGGAGGAGTAATATGGAGGAGTAATATGAAGGAGTAATATGGAGGAGTAATATGAAGGAGTAATATGGAGGAGTAATATGGAGGAGTAATATGAAGGAGTAATATGGAGGAGTAATATGGAGGAGTAATATGGAGGAGTAATATGAAGGAGTAATATGGAGGAGTAATATGGAGGAGTAATATGGAGGAGTAATATGAAGGAGTAATATGGAGGAGTAATATGAAGGAGTAATATGGAGGAGTAATATGAAGGAGTAATATGGAGGAGTAATATGGAGGAGTAATATGGAGGAGTAATATGGAGGAGTAATATGGAGGAGTAATATGGAGGAGTAATATGGAGGAGTAATATGAAGGAGTAATATGAAGGAGTAATATGGAGGAGTAATATAGATTTTTCTCCTCGGAGGTCGCTTCTGAACAATCTCAAGATGTTCTCCTGTCATCACTGCTGCACTTTCCTTCAGAACTGACTGGTTCCTCCATCCTTTAATGTTTGCACCCTCGTCTCTCTGGGTTTCTATAACATTCTGTTATATCTTTGCAGCATTCTTCGTTGCCACAATGCCACATATGTGGCTTAGTTCAGGGCTGGTGTTGAAAGTCCGGTTTATTGCAAAGTTGTGATGCAGTGAAATGACAGCGCAGATGGTACATGTTAGCTAAACCGCTTCCAGACGTGAGTCGTGTTCACAGCGGCCTGGACTCCCAACAGCTCACTGGTGGTTTCATGTGGACAAAAAAGAGAAACCTCCCGTCCAGGACAAACCCTTTGGTCCTCCTGCTAACGTTCCTCCAACACCCGACCGCAGACGGCCTGCAGGCTGTGGATTCGTTTGCAAACAGGTGAGGTGAATGGTCAGAGGTCAACGTAAAGAGTGAGACGAGAGGAACTTCTATCAGTGCCTCGGTAGTGTTACCTGAGGGTAAAGTTACCACCAACCATCTCCATGAGCACACACCTCCAGCCCTCATCCATCAGCTGCAGTCGAACCAGACACCTTCTGTGTGCCGGGGCCTGGGATGCATTTCAGGTGTCTGGTTTACAAGTGGACTGAAGGCTTCCACACCTGAGAGTGAGCCTTAATGGTTATGGTTAATGGTTAATGGTTAATGGTTAATGGTTAATGGTTAATGGTTAACGGTTATTAGGTGAGGACTGGAAAAAAATATAGATTTATAGAAAAATAGGATATATCAAAGGGTTTGATCCAAACACAACTTATTGTACTTATTGTAGATCATACAGATTGGTAGGTTGTATACAGGTAGGTTGGTAGGTTCTCAACAGGTAGATCGTACAGGTAGGTTGGTAGGTTCTCAACAGGTAGATCGTACAGGTCGGTTGGTAGGTTCTCAACAGGTAGATCGTACAGGTCGGTTGGTAGGTTCTCAACAGGTAGATCGTACAGGTCGGTCGGTAGGTTCTCAACAGGTAGATCGTACAGGTCGGTCGGTAGGTTCTCAACAGGTAGATCGTACAGGTCGGTCGGTAGGTTCTCAACAGGTAGATCGTACAGGTCGGTCGGTAGGTTCTCAACAGGTAGATCATACAGGTCGGTTGGTAGGTTCTCAACAGGTAGATCATACAGGTCGGTTGGTAGGTTCTCAACAGGTAGATCATACAGGTCGGTTGGTAGGTTCTCAACAGGTAGATCATACAGGTCGGTTGGTAGGTTCTCAACAGGTAGATCATACAGGTCGGTTGGTAGGTTCTCAACAGGTAGATCATACAGGTCGGTTGGTAGGTTCTCAACAGGTAGATCATACAGGTCGGTTGGTAGGTTCTCAACAGGTAGATCATACAGGTCGGTTGGTAGGTTCTCAACAGGTAGATCATACAGGTCGGTCGGTAGGTTCTCAACAGGTAGATCATACAGGTCGGTTGGTAGGTTCTCAACAGGTAGATCGTACAGGTCGGTTGGTAGGTTCTCAACAGGTAGATCGTACAGGTCGGTTGGTAGGTTCTCAACAGGTAGATCATACAGGTCGGTTGGTAGGTTCTCAACAGGTAGATCATACAGGTCGGTTGGTAGGTTCTCAACAGGTAGATCGTACAGGTCGGTCGGTAGGTTCTCAACAGGTAGATCGTACAGGTCGGTCGGTAGGTTCTCAACAGGTAGATCGTACAGGTCGGTCGGTAGGTTCTCAACAGGTAGATCGTACAGGTCGGTCGGTAGGTTCTCAACAGGTAGATCATACAGGTCGGTCGGTAGGTTCTCAACAGGTAGATCATACAGGTCGGTTGGTAGGTTCTCAACAGGTAGATCATACAGGTCGGTTGGTAGGTTCTCAACAGGTAGATCATACAGGTCGGTTGGTAGGTTCTCAACAGGTAGATCATACAGGTCGGTTGGTAGGTTCTCAACAGGTAGATCATACAGGTCGGTTGGTAGGTTCTCAACAGGTAGATCATACAGGTCGGTTGGTAGGTTCTCAACAGGTAGATCATACAGGTCGGTTGGTAGGTTCTCAACAGGTAGATCATACAGGTCGGTTGGTAGGTTCTCAACAGGTAGATCATACAGGTCGGTTGGTAGGTTCTCAACAGGTAGATCATACAGGTCGGTTGGTAGGTTCTCAACAGGTAGATCATACAGGTAGGTTGGTAGGTTCTCAACAGGTAGATCATACAGGTAGGTTCTCAACAGGTAGATCATACAGGTAGGTCGGTAGGTTCTCAACAGGTAGATCATACAGGTCGGTTGGTAGGTTCTCAACAGGTAGATCATACAGGTCGGTTGGTAGGTTCT
>PIJE02002109.1:25973-41524 GCA_002895965.2 Coryphaenoides rupestris | reverse complement strand
CCCCAGAGTCTACCTGGGCCAGGTGAGGCTGTAGCCCCACCCACCCCAGAGTCTACCTGGGCCAGGTGAGGCCAGCCACCAAACACACACACTCCCACATAATATATTTTGAATATACATGTGTCTTGGAAAACCCACGAGAACAACGGCTCATCCCATTGGTTAGCACTCGGCCAATCAGATTGCTTCCTGATCTTTAATCGACGAGAGATGAATACCGGTTTCAGATTGTTCACTTGAGTAGATTTAAGAGAACTGGTCCCCACTTAAATAGGTTCTCAACAGGTAGATCATACAGGTCGGTTGGTAGGTTCTCAACAGGTAGATCATACAGGTCGGTTGGTAGGTTCTCAACAGGTAGATCATACAGGTCGGTTGGTAGGTTCTCAACAGGTAGATCATACAGGTCGGTCGGTAGGTTCTCAACAGGTAGATCATACAGGGATGTGTGTGTTCAGGCACACTAAGCCATCTGATGTGGTGGCGCTGCTGCGGCGGCGCGGTGCTAGGCTACGCCGGGCTAAGCTATTCCGTCTAGACAGGCTAGCAGACCAAAGCGCAGCATGAGGACTTCATACTGGAGTCGTATCACAGAGAACCACCACCAGACCTGCGCTGGGGATGAAAGGAACTTTAAACCGCCGCTCAATGACTGGAGCTATCTGTGCTCCCGGCAGCGTGACTGTTATATTATATTGTGTTATATTATGGATTGTTATGCGTGTGTAACTGCATTCTGTTTCTTGTATCGCTGCACGGTAGCATGTTCTGATTTATTTTGAGTCATTTAATTGTGTAGGTTTATTATTTTACACATTAGGCTGCAGAGAAGTCTGCTGCATTCGGTTGGATTTGGACGTTAACGTAATCCTGCACTAAAACGAACTTGAATAATATCTCATATAACTCATATAGCTCATCACTGGAAACACACACACACACACACACACACACACACTGACACACACATTCCAACCGCACAAACACACACTGAAAGTATGCGTACAGCCCCCCACACACACACATACACACACACACACACACACACACACACACACACATGCTCTGTTCCTCGCTACCACAACAAACGGAGGTAGACCAGAGATAATCTCACATCTCCACGCCAGTGTTTCCTGCTGTCATGAAAGACACATCAGACACACACACACACACGCACGCACGCACGCACGCACGCACGCACGCACGCACACACACACACACACACACACACACGAGAGGTACTTCCCCAGCCGGGCGGACTCTGCCGTCTCCTCCTCTTCCTCCTCTTCCTCATCCAGAAGACCTTCCTCAAACGGCACACATACGTACTGCACTGTACATACGTATATACTTACAGTATCTCCATATATACTTATACAGTATAATATGAACTGGGATGGACTGGTATGAACTGGTATGAACTGTTATGGACTGGGATGGACTGGTATGGACTGGGATGGACTGGGATTCACTGGGATGGTATGCATGAAGCCAGGTCATGCTAGAGGCAGGTGACTGACAACAGAGCAGAGAGCAACGGGAGCAGAATACGTGACGTGGGCCCAACGAGGCGTTCCTGGTGTCCTGGTGTCCTGGTGTCCTGGTGTCCTGGTGTCCTGGTGTCATTTGCATGAACGTTGAAATGCTACACAGCCGGTTGGAAGCAGGCGACGCTCCCCGTCGTCCAGGACCCACAATGCCGGACCTCAACTTCAACGGGTTCCACGGAAGGCAGAACCCGCCCTCGGCTCAGCGGGTTCCCTCCCTCAGCCCTCAGCACCATCAGCGTGTCTTCCACTTCCGTCAAGTGATTTGTGTTGCGAAGACACAGACCAACATCAGAAGACCGTTTGTTTTCACTATTAATGGACAATACAACTGTGAGGAGGTTGAGGAGCTGCAGACGCGTCAGCCTTGACATTCAAAGGAACTCATCATCTGGTGACCATCTCAGCTGTCTGGACGTGTGTTCGCGTCCTGCCAAGACCAGGACTCATGTGGATGCAGGGACCGACAAGTTCAAGCTGCAGGTTCAGCTTAGCAGTGCTGCGGTCCTCCGGATTCTCCAACCCCAAGGTGGGGCCAGCGACGTCTGAGAAAGCGATTCTTAAGACCTCCAGAGGGACCTCACAATGCACAGAACACTTGTAACGGAACGACCCCCGACCCCTACTCCATCGCTGTGGACTCCTTCAGGAGGCCGGAGTAATCCTGTGACCCCAACTAACCTCTGCTTCCCTGCGTGATCCTCAACGACCAAGACCAGTGATTAAATAGAAGCTCGCCGTCATCAGGCGTTTCCATTGAGGAGGAAAGGAATCTCGAATCTTGAATCAAACCTTTTTCACATATTTTTTTATTATTAAAAATAAAATGTATCATCAAATATAAGAGAACGCTAACAGAATGCTAACAGAACACTAGCAGAATGCTAAAGGCATCTCTATGCTTCTTCCGAAATGCGTCCGGCTTCCGGTGCTTCTGTTGGGTTCTGTCTATCCGAAAAGCCCTCCCAGGCCCCGCCCTGCTCCTCAGTGATAGGCTAGACTAGGAGGCCGGCGCCAGATCTCGATAGGCTGACGGACAGCGTCCTATACTCTAGCACCGCCCCCAATATCGGCCAGTTCTGTAGAACTATACGAGGTAGAAGTCGGATTCTGGCGTCCGATTTGTTCTGATCTCAGAACACTTCTGAAGAGGCCTACAGAGGCCTTAACAGAATGTTAACAGAACGCTAGCAGAATGCTAACGGAAGGCTAGCAGAACGTCCTCGCCGCTCCAGCCAGTCATGTGCGGTGCAGTGACCGCCAAACACACCAAACTCCTCCCCCTTTCTCCTTTTTCATCTTCCTCTTCTTCGTGTTGATCTTCCTCATCTCTGGGCCGCTGTGTTCGCTGCTGTAATAAGACCAATGCCACTTTCCAGTCTGGAGGAATGTTCTGGGTGGAGCCAAGTCCTTCATATGCAGGCAACAACACACACACACACACACACAACCCAACACACACACGCATGCGCACACACACACACACACACACACCCACACGCACGCACACGCACGCACACACCCACACCCACACACACACACACACACACAACCCACGCACGCACACACACACCACACAACACACACACACACACACACACCCAGAGCTTTGATGTTTTGGATGCAGATCCAAGTGAGCCCACATGTTCCTGAGGAGAACGTTCATGTCTAATGTTCTAAATATGAATGAATGAACGCGTGGAGCAGCGAGACTCGTCTCTCCGGGACAAACACAAAACACACGTGTTTTTATTGTGTGTTGCGTAGTTGAGGCCCAGGTCCTGATGAGCGAGGAGAGGCGGCGAGGCGGCGAGGCGGCGAGGCGGCGAGGCGGCGAGGCAGCGAGGCTGAGACACAACCGCCGTTTGAATTATGACTCTTTAAATATTATCTGCAATGTGCTCAACACATTGGGATTCACCGCAGTGGTTAGCGAGAGCTCATCTGTACACACACACACACACACACACACACACACACACAGTCACACACACACACATGCTTGCTTGCATCATGCATCCCAAATATGCTGAAGGGGAGATACAGTATGAGTTGTGTATTCAGATATTGTTCTGTTCTGTTTCACTGTGTGTCTCTGGGACAGGTGGGCACTATTGTGATGTAAACACTGCATGTTCATAATGTCAAAAAAGAAAGTTATTTTTAAGGAAAGGCGAAGTAGTGAAATGATCCGAGAACTTCTACGATCTTCTGAGATGTTCCGGTCGTCTGCCGCCATCCGTTCCAAAGTGTGTGTTGAAGTCGTTAGCTCGGCAACAGCCACTAAATCCACAGCCGCCGCTTCCCTTTGTTCTGCTCCTCCTCCCACGTCCAAAAGTCTCCTTAAAAGCTCCGACACAACAAAGCAAGTCGTCAGGAGAAAGGTGGAGAGCTGGAGAAATGCTGGTTTGGTTTGACGGTCAACCTGTGAGGAGCAGCCTGTGGTTCTCCGGGTTCTCCGGGTTCTTCGGCGTACGGGCGAGGGAAGAGGGAAGAGGGAACGCTTTCCTGTGGAGATTAGCAGCTGTCGTCAACGTGTTGCGTTGGTAAATAATCCGTCTCGTTGGGCAGCGGCGGGCGTGAAAGTATTTGAATGAAACCTTTTCCAGACTCCTGAGCTCAGCGAGGTTTCCCGAGGCCCCCCGTGTCAGAGGGTCTCTATCCGAGCTGCCGGGGGGGCGACCCAGGCCTGACCGGACACCGCGGACACCCACAGCGAAGGTCCTTCACGCGGCGGTGGTCTTCTGAACCATCAGCTCATCATCTTTACTCAGGATGATGACGTCAACCGCTGCTTACACTTCACTTACTAACTCATATGCAGTAACGCCTTCTGAGTGTGAACATGGACTTCCTGAGCAGGAAGTATAATGATGATGATACGGTTCGATCAGACGAGGCAACATGTCAGCCTCTCCTGATAGATTCAGATACTGAAGTAATCCTGAAGTAATATACAGTAATCCTGTATAAAACATAACAGTTTAAGTGGGGACCAGTTCTCTTAAATCTACTCAAGTGAACAATCTGAAACCGGTATTCATCTCTCGTCGATTAAAGATCAGGAAGCAATCTGATTGGCCGAGTGCTAACCAATGGGATGAGCCGTTGTTCTCGTGGGTTTTCCAAGACACATGTATATTCAAAATATATTATGTGGGAGTGTGGGTGTGTTTGTGTTTGGTGGCTGGCCTCACCTGGCCCAGGTAGACTCTGGGGTGGGTGGGGCTACAGCCTCACCTGGCCCAGGTAGAGTCTGGGGTGGGTGGGGCTACAGCCTCACCTGGCCCAGGTAGAGGGTTGGTAGGTTCTCAACAGGTAGATCGTACAGGTAGGTTGGTAGGTTCTCAACAGGTAGATCGTACAGGTAGGTTGGTAGGTTCTCAACAGGTAGATCGTACAGGTAGGTTGGTAGGTTCTCAACAGGTAGATCGTACAGGTCGGTTGGTAGGTTCTCAACAGGTAGATCGTACAGGTCGGTCGGTAGGTTCTCAACAGGTAGATCGTACAGGTCGGTCGGTAGGTTCTCAACAGGTAGATCGTACAGGTCGGTCGGTAGGTTCTCAACAGGTAGATCATACAGGTCGGTTGGTAGGTTCTCAACAGGTAGATCATACAGGTCGGTTGGTAGGTTCTCAACAGGTAGATCGTACAGGTCGGTCGGTAGGTTCTCAACAGGTAGATCATACAGGTCGGTTGGTAGGTTCTCAACAGGTAGATCATACAGGTCGGTTGGTAGGTTCTCAACAGGTAGATCATACAGGTCGGTTGGTAGGTTCTCAACAGGTAGATCGTACAGGTCGGTCGGTAGGTTCTCAACAGGTAGATCATACAGGTCGGTCGGTAGGTTCTCAACAGGTAGATCGTACAGGTCGGTCGGTAGGTTCTCAACAGGTAGATCGTACAGGTCGGTCGGTAGGTTCTCAACAGGTAGATCGTACAGGTCGGTTGGTAGGTTCTCAACAGGTAGATCATACAGGTCGGTTGGTAGGTTCTCAACAGGTAGATCGTACAGGTCGGTTGGTAGGTTCTCAACAGGTAGATCGTACAGGTCGGTTGGTAGGTTCTCAACAGGTAGATCGTACAGGTCGGTCGGTAGGTTCTCAACAGGTAGATCGTACAGGTCGGTCGGTAGGTTCTCAACAGGTAGATCGTACAGGTCGGTCGGTAGGTTCTCAACAGGTAGATCGTACAGGTCGGTCGGTAGGTTCTCAACAGGTAGATCGTACAGGTCGGTCGGTAGGTTCTCAACAGGTAGATCGTACAGGTCGGTCGGTAGGTTCTCAACAGGTAGATCATACAGGTCGGTTGGTAGGTTCTCAACAGGTAGATCATACAGGTCGGTTGGTAGGTTCTCAACAGGTAGATCATACAGAGAGAGAGAGAGAGAGAGAGAGAGAGAGAGAGAGGGGGAGAGAGAGAGAGGGAGAGAGAGAGAGAAAGAGAGAGAGAGAGGGGAGAGAGAGAGAGAGAGAGAGGAGGGGATAGAGAGAGAGAGGGAGAGAGAGAGAGAGAGAGAGAGGAGGGGATAGAGAGAGAGAGAGAGAGAGAGAGAGAGAGAGAGGGGAGAGAGAGAGAGGGAGAGAGAAGAGAGAGAGAGGAGGGGATAGAGAGAGAGAGAGAGAGAGAGCGAGGGGGGTAGAGAGAGGGAGAGTTGTGTTGGATGATTGATGGTTCTCATGCTCTACTTGTTTATTTCTCCGGGCGGGAAGTTAAAAGAAGAGAAGGCCTGTAACCAATCAATGGGCATCATTAAAGCAGACACATGGCTGAGCCAATGGAAGCCCAGGGTCATTAGAGGGCGGGGCCACGTGTTTACACCGTGCTGATGAGCTCCAGTACTTTCTGCTATTGAATGTTTTGAATTAATAATCTACGTTCTGTCAGCTACATCTATACTCGGCAGGCATCTAATCCCGTCTCCGAAACACAATCCATCAACAAAAATGTTAACATGAGAATCTTTTAGCCTGGAATGGACGGATTGAACTTTTTGAGCCGGGTCTGCGCGCTCAAAGGACGTGCAACTTCATCATTTGTGAGGACTTCAGTACACATCGTGGGGACTAGAGCACACGTTGTTGAGATTGGGTGCAGCCAAGATGCAGTTCAGTGGACCTTGTAGGTGGTTTGAGCACTTGGGTGCACCTTGTGGGTGCTGTGAGGACTTGGGTGCTGGCCGTCGTGTACAGAGTGCCCAGTTTGCGGGGCCTCCGGGACCCCTTGTGGGGGCCTCCGGGACCCCTTGTGGGGGCCTCCGGGACCCCTTGTGGGGACCGGTCCCCAGCAGCCACGATGACGCATCGGTCTGTGCCAGGAGTGAGAGGAATGGAGTCCAGGTGTGTGTTGTGGAGACGTGTTATTAGCTAAACCGCTTCCAGACGTGAGTCGTGTTCACAGCGGCCTGGACTCCCAACAGCTCACTGGTGGTTTCATGTGGACAAAAAAGAGAAACCTCCCGTCCAGGACAAACCCTTTGGTCCTCCTGCTAACGTTCCTCCAACACCCGACCGCAGACGGCCTGCAGGCTGTGGATTCGTTTGCAAACAGGTGAGGTGAATGGTCAGAGGTCAACGTAAAGAGTGAGACGAGAGGAACTTCTATCAGTGCCTCGGTAGTGTTACCTGAGGGTAAAGTTACCACCAACCATCTCCATGAGCACACACCTCCAGCCCTCATCCATCAGCTGCAGTCGAACCAGACACCTTCTGTGTGCCGGGGCCTGGGATGCATTTCAGGTGTCTGGTTTACAAGTGGACTGAAGGCTTCCACACCTGAGAGTGAGCCTTAATGGTTATGGTTAATGGTTAATGGTTAATGGTTAATGGTTAATGGTTAATGGTTAACGGTTATTAGGTGAGGACTGGAAAAAAATATAGATTTATAGAAAAATAGGATATATCAAAGGGTTTGATCCAAACACAACTTATTGTACTTATTGTAGATCATACAGATTGGTAGGTTGTATACAGGTAGGAGAGAGGGAGGGGAGGAGAGAGAGAGAGAGCGAGAGAGAGAGAGGGAGAGAGAGAGAGAGAGAGAGAGAGAGAGAGAGAGAGAGAGAGAGAGGAGAGAGAGAGAGAGAGAGAGAGAGAGAGACAGAGAGAGAGAGAGGATGGGAGAGAGAGGGGGAGGGAGAGAGAGAGGGAGAGAGAGAGGAGGGGATAGGGGAGGGGTGAACAGTTTGCAATCAGAGGGTACATTTATATCTAACGAGGAGAAGAAACAGAGTGCCTAGAATGTAGCCGTTCATGCTAACTCTAGCGGTAAACCAGTACAAAGTACAAACATTTGTATACAAAAAACCCCAAACAACAAACGTATTGAACTGGGTGTTGATCTCCTTTTGGTTCGGCTAGTCATGCCTTAAAAGTCCTGATTGCTCATGCCTGGAAGGAGCTCTCCATCAGAGTGATTCTAATTGTTTCATTGCGGTTCAGCCAATGGCTTTAAACACATTATGGTCTTCAAACCCTTTCTGCCGAAATGGGCCTGGCAGTTAAGTGTAATTACAGACACATTAGAACACTTATGGACAACAAGAGGGACTTACGATAAGGAAACTTACGCATATCTGCTCCTACAGTTACAGTCACGCAGCCGACCAGCGAGCTGTCAGAGACATCAGACGCTCCCAGTCCTCTCATTGCTCTCAGAGAAGCAGTCGGCTGCAATACAGATTGTAGATATCTGTTGACATTTTCACAGCGTTAACATAATCACGTGAAATATATGTTGACAACAAAATGGCCAAAATACGACCAAAATAACACATTGACAGTTTATTACAAGAACATCTTTATTTGTCTTCCAGTGTTCTCTTGACCCGTGGCGGTTCGGGTTCACGTCGTTCTCCGCTGTGAACACTTTGTAACCTCTGTTACTTCACTAAATCACGGCGGGGAGACGATGTCCAGAGAGCGCGCGGTCGTATAAGAGTCGTAACACAAGCTACCAAAGTAAACACGTAACTCCCGCGCCTCAGAACGGCCGCCAGACTCTTGCGAGGAAGAAATAAAAAAACGACGCATAAACAAATATGTCCTGAAAACACAGCGGGGGTAATCGGGGAACAAAGCGGCGTATGCTTCGACTTAAAGACGTTACAGGAGTCACAAATTGCAGCATTTGCAATCTGCACCATCGTGATCCTCAAAGCGGCTGCGCACGGAGCCCACGTCTGTCATGAGCGGCCAAAATATCAGGGAAGCCGCTAATACGTTTAACAGATAACAGACTACATGCTCGAGTATGACGGAGCTCTTGTACGTAAAGCTGGGAAGGGGAATACGACGACGCCGCGAACCCAACGGAAGGACCCAACTCGACATTATTCATACGTACGCAGACGACGTTATTGTAAATACGCAGTAACGACGCCGAGCGAGCCGGGGTCACCGTCGCGACGACTCGGCGCACGTTGACGAGCGTTCGTTATGAACGGAGCCGTGTATATAGACGCTCCGAGAGAGAACATAAAGACGGCTGAAAATAGCTCATTGGAAGCTATGTTGGGAGCGACGACTCGGGATGAAGTAACAATAAATGTCATCAGTCATTTACAGTTTAACGGCCCATGTGTGGGACAGATCTGCTCCCTGACATCTGCCTCCCAGAGGAAGCTGATCACATCGAGTGATAACACCACCACCACCACTACAACGACGACGACGACGACGACGACGACGACGGCGACGATAAAACAACAAACAACTCGTCAAACACTGAAACTAAACAGATATCGGAAGCGTGTCGAACGTCAGTTTAATTCATTGCTTTGGAATAAACCCGCCAATGACAAAGTAATGAGGTGGCTGTGTTTCTGGGTGATATTTTAGACGCCTGTGAAGATGTGTGCTCCTGTCCCTCGCCGCTGAGAGACGCCTTCATCCCCACGACCAGCGTCTGGAGCGCAAGGCCCACAACACTCAGACATCTACGCGTGAACGAGCTGCCCGACGACGCATCGCATCTGCAAGTATTAAACTGTAAAAATAGACGCTTCTTAAATGTGCTCAGATACACGTCTGAACGGTAGCCAACTGGCCCCTTTCTGAACTGAGTTTAGACAATTGTTTGGTGTATTTTGTAAATATATTCTGTCATGCATATAAAATCTATGAATGACTTGTGTGATGGCTTAGCTCACGGTTTGCCGGTCAGCAACACCAGCTGGCTGCCGGCCGCCAGCTGAAATATTCATGGGGAGACGAGAGTGTTGATTCTAGCTGAATAATGCAGCCGGGGATTAGTTCTGGTTTCAGAGAAAGCTCGCTGGACGCTGGATGAATAATTGACGTTTTTCAATCAGTCCATCTCAGAAAATTAAAAAAAAGAGCGAAGAAAAGGGAAAGAGAAGACGAAGAGATGATAAGAGGGAGGAGGCGACATGTAACACGTCCACGGAGTTCATAGAAGACCTTATTTAATCATGACGTTAATATGATCATTAACACGCTAGTTTAACAGGTGATTAAAACCCTATCTCCTCTTAGAGCGTGATGGTGATTGATAGACATGATTATATGGATGATGTGTTTCCATTATGCTCACTGATTCCAGTGCCATTTAACCTTTAACCTTTCCCATGATTCACCTTCTGAGGTCTGAAACCTTTAACACCAACAGTTACGTCTCAATGCTGTTAGTCAACATTTAACTTTACAGCTGATCATAGTTTTACACAACAGTCAGAGAGAGAGAGAGAGAGAGAGAGAGAGGGGGAGATAGACAGAACCCAACAGAAGCACCGGAAGCCGGACGCATTTCGGAAGAAGCATAGAGATGCCTTTAGCATTCTGCTAGTGTTCTGTTAGCATTCTGTTAGCGTTCTCTTATATTTGATGATACATTTTATTTTTAATAATAAAAAAATATGTGAAAAAGGTTTGATTCAAGATTCGAGATTCCTTTCCTCCTCAATGGAAACGCCTGATGACGGCGAGCTTCTATTTAATCACTGGTCTTGGTCGTTGAGGATCACTGCAGGGAAGCAGAGGTTAGTTGGGGTCACAGGATTACTCCGGCCTCCTGAAGGAGTCCACAGCGATGGAGTAGGGGTCGGGGGTCGTTCCGTTACAAGTGTGCTGTGCATTGTGAGGTCCCCTCTGGAGGTCTAAGAATCGCTTCTCAGACGTCGCTGCCCCACCTTGGGGGTTGGAGAATCCGGAGGACCGCAGCACTGCTAAGCTGAACCTGCAGCTTGAACTTGTCGGTCCCTGCATCCACATGAGTCCTGGTCTTGGCAGGAGCGAACACACGTCCAGACAGCTGAGATGGTCACCAGATGATGAGTCCTTTGAATGTCAGGCTGACGCGTCTGCAGCTCCTCAACCTCCTCACAGTTTTATTGTCATTAATAGTGAAAACAAACGGTCTTCTGATGTTGGTCTGTGTCTTCGCAACACAAATCACTTGACGGAGTGGAAGACACGCTGATGGTGCTGAGGGCTGAGGGAGGGAACCCGCTGAGCCGAGGGCGGGTTCTGCCTCCCGTGGAACCCGTTGAAGTTGAGGTCGGCATGTGGGTCCTGGACGACGGGGAGCGTCGCCTGCTTCCAACCGGCTGTGTAGCATTTCAACGTTCATGCAAATGACACCAGGACACCAGGACACCAGGACACCAGGACACCAGGAACGCCTCGTTGGACCCACGTCACGTATTCTGCTCCCGTTGCTCTCTGCTCTGTTGTCAGTCACCTGCCTCTAGCATGACCTGGCTTCATGCATACCATCCCAGTGAATCCCAGTCCATACCAGTCCATCCCAGTCCATAACAGTT
The DNA here is from genome assembly GCA_002895965.2 of Coryphaenoides rupestris. Lineage (NCBI taxonomy): Eukaryota > Metazoa > Chordata > Actinopteri > Gadiformes > Macrouridae > Coryphaenoides > Coryphaenoides rupestris. The sequence continues at coordinate 30,196 of PIJE02002109.1, read as the reverse complement.
CATACCAGTTCATACCAGTCCATCCCAGTTCATATTATACTGTATAAGTATATATGTAGATACTGTAAGTATATACGTATGTACAGTGCAGTACGTATGTGTGCCGTTTGAGGAAGGTCTTCTGGATGAGGAAGAGGAGGAAGAGGAGGAGACGGCAGAGTCCGCCCGGCTGGGGAAGTACCTCTCGTGTGTGTGTGTGTGTGTGTGTGTGTGCGTGCGTGTGTGTGTGTGTGTGTGTGTGTGTGTGTGTGCGTGTGTGCGTGTGTGTGTGTGTGTGTGTGTGTGTGTGTGTGATGTGTGTGTGTGTGTGGTGTGTGTGTGTTGCTGTGTGTGTGTGTGTGTGCGTGTGTGTGTGTGTGTGTGTGTGTGTGTGTGTGTGTGTGTGTGTGTGTGTGTGGTGGTGGTGGGGTGTAGGCATACTTTCAGTGTGTGTTTGTGCGGTTGGAATGTGTGTGTCAGTGTGTGTGTGTGTGTGTGTGTGTGTGTTTCCAGTGATGAGCTATATGAGTTATATGAGATATTATTCAAGTTCGTTTTAGTGCAGGATTACGTTAACGTGTACGTCCAAATCCAACCGAATGCAGCAGACTTCTCTGCAGCCTAATGTGTAAAATAATAAACCTACACAATTAAATGACTCAAAATAAATCAGAACATGCTACCGTGCAGCGATACAAGAAACAGAATGCAGTTACACACGCATAACAATCCATAATATAACACAATATAATATAACAGTCACGCTGCCGGGAGCACAGATAGCTCCAGTCATTGAGCGGCGGTTTAAAGTTCCTTTCATCCCCAGCGCAGGTCTGGTGGTGGTTCTCTGTGATACGACTCCAGTATGAAGTCCTCATGCTGCGCTTTGGTCTGCTAGCCTGTCTAGACGGAATAGCTTAGCCCGGCGTAGCCTAGCACCGCGCCGCCGCAGCAGCGCCACCACATCAGATGGCTTAGTGTGCCTGAACACACACATCCCTGTATGATCTACCTGTTGAGAACCTACCGACCGACCTGTATGATCTACCTGTTGAGAACCTACCAACCGACCTGTACGATCTACCTGTTGAGAACCTACCAACCGACCTGTATGATCTACCTGTTGAGAACCTACCAACCGACCTGTATGATCTACCTGTTGAGAACCTACCAACCGACCTGTATGATCTACCTGTTGAGAACCTACCAACCGACCTGTATGATTCTACCTGTTGAGAACCTACCAACCGACCTGTATGATCTACCTGTTTGAGAACCTACCAACCGACCTGTATGATCTACCTGTTGAGAACCTACCAACCGACCTGTATGATCTACCTGTTGAGAACTACCGACCGACCTGTACGATCTACCTGTTGAGAACCTACCGACCGACCTGTACGATCTACCTGTTGGAAACCTACCGACCGACCTGTACGATTACCTGTTGAGAACCTACCGACCGACCTGTACGATCTACCTGTTGAGAACCTACCGACCGACCTGTACGATCTACCTGTTGAGAACCTACGACCGACCTGTACGATCTACCTGTTGAGAACCTACAACCGACCTGTACGATCTACCTGTTGAGAACCTACCAACCGACCTGTACGATCTACCTGTTGAGAACCTACCCGGACCCGATTACCTGTTGAGAAGACGACCGACTGTACATCTACCTGTGAGAACCTACCGACCGACCTGTACGATCTACCTGTTGAGAAACCTACCGACCGACCTGTACGATCTAACCTGTTGAGAACCTACCGACCGACCTGTATGATCTACCTGTTGAGAACCTACCGACCGACCTGTATGATCTACCTGTTGAGACCTACCCGACCGACCTGTACGATCTAACCTGTTGAGTACGATCTACCTCTGTTGAGAACCTACAACCGAACCTGTATGATCTACCTGTTGAGAACCTACCAACCTACCTGTATGATCTACCTGTTGAGAACCTACCAACCTACCTGTATGATCTACCTGTTGAGAACCTACCGACCGACCTGTACGATCTACCTGTTGAGAACCTACCAACCGACCTGTATGATCTACCTGTTGAGAACCTACCTGTATGATCTACCTGTTGAGAACCTACCGACCGACCTGTACGATCTACCTGTTGAGAACCTACCGACCGACCTGTACGATCTACCTGTTGAGAACCTACCGACCGACCTGTACGATCTACCTGTTGAGAACCTACCGACCGACCTGTACGATCTACCTGTTGAGAACCTACCAACCTACCTGTACGATCTACCTGTTGAGAACCTACCAACCTACCTGTACGATCTACCTGTTGAGAACCTACCAACCTACCTGTACGATCTACCTGTTGAGAACCTACCAACCTACCTGTATACAACCTACCAATCTGTATGATCTACAATAAGTACAATAAGTTGTGTTTGGATCAAACCCTTTGATATATCCTATTTTTCTATAAATCTATACTTTTTTCCAGTCCTCACCTAATAACCGTTAACCATTAACCATTAACCATTAACCATTAACCATTAACCATTAACCATAACCATTAAGGCTCACTCTCAGGTGTGGAAGCCTTCAGTCCACTTGTAAACCAGACACCTGAAATGCATCCCAGGCCCCGGCACACAGAAGGTGTCTGGTTCGACTGCAGCTGATGGATGAGGGCTGGAGGTGTGTGCTCATGGAGATGGTTGGTGGTAACTTTACCCTCAGGTAACACTACCGAGGCACTGATAGAAGTTCCTCTCGTCTCACTCTTTACGTTGACCTCTGACCATTCACCTCACCTGTTTGCAAACGAATCCACAGCCTGCAGGCCGTCTGCGGTCGGGTGTTGGAGGAACGTTAGCAGGAGGACCAAAGGGTTTGTCCTGGACGGGAGGTTTCTCTTTTTTGTCCACATGAAACCACCAGTGAGCTGTTGGGAGTCCAGGCCGCTGTGAACACGACTCACGTCTGGAAGCGGTTTAGCTAATAACACGTCTCCACAACACACACCTGGACTCCATTCCTCTCACTCCTGGCACAGACCGATGCGTCATCGTGGCTGCTGGGGACCGGTCCCCACAAGGGGTCCCGGAGGCCCCACAAGGGGTCCCGGAGGCCCCCACAAGGGGTCCCGGAGGCCCCGCAAACTGGGCACTCTGTACACGACGGCCAGCACCCAAGTCCTCACAGCACCCACAAGGTGCACCCAAGTGCTCAAACCACCTACAAGGTCCACTGAAGTGCATCTTGGCTGCACCCAATCTCAACAACGTGTGCTCTAGTCCCCACGATGTGTACTGAAGTCCTCACAAATGATGAAGTTGCACGTCCTTTGAGCGCGCAGACCCGGCTCAAAAGTTCAATCCGTCCATTCCAGGCTAAAAGATTCTCATGTTAACATTTTTGTTGATGGATTGTGTTTCGGAGACGGGATTAGATGCCTGCCGAGTATAGATGTAGCTGACAGAACGTAGATTATTAATTCAAAACATTCAATAGCAGAAAGTACTGGAGCTCATCAGCACGGTGTAAACACGTGGCCCCGCCCTCTAATGACCCTGGGCTTCCATTGGCTCAGCCATGTGTCTGCTTTAATGATGCCCATTGATTGGTTACAGGCCTTCTCTTCTTTTAACTTCCCGCCCGGAGAAATAAACAAGTAGAGCATGAGAACCATCAATCATCCAACACAACTCTCCCTCTCTCTACCCCCCTCGCTCTCTCTCTCTCTCTCTCTCTATCCCCTCCTCTCTCTCTCTTTCTCTCTCCCTCTCTCTCTCTATCCCCTCTCTCTCTCTCTCTCTCTCTCTCTCTCTCTCTATCCCCTCCTCTCTCTCTCTTTCTCTCTCTCTCCCTCTCTCTCTCTATCCCCTCCTCTCTCTCTCTCTCTCTCTATCCCCTCATCTCTCTCTCGTTCTCTCTCTCTCTCTCCCTCTCTCTCTCTATCCCCTCCTCTCTCTCTCTCTCGTTCTCTCTCTCTCTCTATCCCCTCCGTCCTCTCTCTCCCTCTCTCTCTTCCCTCCCCCTCTCTCTCCCACTCCTCTCTCTCTCTCTTCTCCTCTCTCTCTCTCGTTCTCTTCTCTTCTCTCGCCCTCTCTTCTCCTCTCTCTATTCCCCTCATCTCTCTCTCTCTCGTCTCTCCTCTCACCTCTACTCTCTCTCGCTCTCTCCTCTCTCTCTCTCCTCCCCTATACAGTCTGTGGGAGTGCTCTGGTCAGCTGATCTAGTTGCCAGACAGTAGGGGAGGGACCAGA
>PIJE02002109.1:0-22500 GCA_002895965.2 Coryphaenoides rupestris | reverse complement strand
GAGATCAAGACCTCACCAAACTAACCGGCCGGCCGCTGTGGTGAACTCGGGGGATCCTGTTGGTGTTGGGGGGTGGTCGTGGTCTCGGGTGGTGTGTTGGGGTGGTGCTGGTCTCGGGCGGTGCTGCTCTTGGGTGTAGCTCAGCCCTCCACTGCCCCACCGCAGGAATGTGTCATCAACATCCGTAACTCAGATCACCTTGTAGAGACGGACCCGGACCGGGGTGGGGACACCACCAACCTGCAGGTGAGGTGAGATAAATCAAAACCCAAAATAGCTGACTAACCACCTAATCTGGCTTCATATAAAACACCCCCCACCCCTGCCCCCCCCCCCGTCCCCCCTTCACCCGGGGAGAGCAAGAAAAAGAATGGGAGATGAATGGAGGAGGGCGCATCTGTGTGCACGTGACTATTTATCAAACCTAACCACACTGTGTCCCGAGGTTTACAAAAAAATGAGGCATCGCAGCACCGCTGATGTTGTTGTTGGTTTTTTTTTTACTGTGCAAAGACATAATGCAATAAAAAAAAACAAGGAATGAAATGCATACAAGCGCATTTCTGGCTAACCAGTAATGCGCTTTGCATAATTGGCTAACGTTCCAAAGGAAACAGCAGAGAGAGAGAGAGAGAGAGAGAGAGAGAGATGATTGAATTACATCAACTCTGGGTAAAGCGGGAGTACGACCGATCGTCATGGAGACGGGGAGGAGGTCGGGTCGCGGAGGGATTGGTAAAGTGTGCAAATAAAAACTAAAATGCATCCCATGAGTAATGGAGGACAGGGGATGGAAGGACCCTGTACTGGAGAACCTCAACACAAACTGTGTTCCCCGAGAAGATATTACCGTTTTGAAGTAATATGCTCTTATTGGAAAGATTGACCAAACTTGCGACGATGCTATTGCTGTTCAGATTTGCTGAATTGTATTAAGAGGTTATTCCTACATTTCCTTGAGGTGGAATTACTTTACAATTGTTAATCAGAGCCAATATTAAAACAACAACTAAAAAGTGTAAAAGAATAATGTTCCGAGTATTGAGAATTTGAGAAAGACTGCTGTGCTGTGCGTGTGTGTGTGTGTGTGTGTGTGTGTGTGTGTGTGTGTGTGTGTGTGAGTGCGCGTGCGTGTGCGTGTGTGCGTGCGCGTATGTGTGTGTGTGTGTGTGTGTGTGTGTGTGTGTGTGTGTGTGTGTGTGTGTGGAGGGGGGGGTGGCCGGACAGAACCACATGTACACGGCAGCCACGAGAGACGTGGGGTAATCGCCGCCCCCCCCCGCTCGGCCCCCACCTCGCCCTCACCTGGCCCCCCACCCATCCCCCGTAACCCGTCACACTCCGCCCGTCCCGGCCAACCCGGTGACATCACCTTCCATTAGCCGCGCTGGGGGGGGACAGCAGGCAGCAGTGTGCGTGTCACCGCGGCAACGGGCTCTCCTCCAGCTGTTGCCAGGCGCCAGTCTCCATGGAGATCCAAGGGGGGGGTGGCGCTTGGCGCTTGGAGTTAAGTGGGTCTAAGGGTGGTGATGAAATAGCAGTGGATATACTGTATGTGTGTGTGTGTGTGTGTCCTTGTCCAAGCCGTGTGGAGTGCTCTTGTGAGTGTCAAGGTAAGACAAAGGGGGCGTTAAGTATAATGACGATGTTAATGAAGACCAAACATCGCTCAGAGCACACACTGCGCTAATTGGAGGCACGCTTGTTGAACTGACCACCCGGACCCCAGTAGTCAGTGTTTACACGTCTTGCCGTGCACGTCCCCATAATGAAGACACCGACATGGTGTGTGTGTGTGTGTGCATGTGTGTTTGTACATACTGTATGTAGGTGAATTTAATTATTGATTGGAAGGCAGCTAATCTATTGTCTGTGTGTGTGGGTGCGTGTATCGTGTGCGTGTGTGTACATAATGAAGTGTTTGTGTACTTGTGTGTGTGGCTTAGTGGTCTTTATCTGCATTTAATGAAAGATCATCTGTTTTATTTCTTGAGAGAATGTGTGTGTGTGTGTGTGTGTGCCCACATCTCTTAAGCAACAACCCACTCCTATCATTCATTTGTACTTTTTAATCCCATCTTCCTTCTCTCTCTCTCTCTCTCTCTCTCTCTCTCTCTCTCTCTCTCTCTCTCTCTCTCTCTCTCTCTCTCTCTCTCTCTCTGTCTCTCTGTGTCTCTCTCTCAACTGTAATCAGTGAGTGATTCACATTGTTGCCAAAAAACAAAGTCACCCTTTATTCAATGCACACATGTACACACACACACACACACACACACACAGAGACAGACAGACACACACATACACACACACCGGTCCCCCTCCGCTCGTCAACCCCCCCTGTACATACACACAGGCAGGTTCTCTCTCACACACACACACACACACACACACACACACACACACACACACACACACACACACACGTGAACACATTACTTTAGGCGACAGGCAGACCCCCTGGTAGTCATAGAGCATGTGGCTTCACACCTACAGCATTACACACAATTGACCCCCGCCCTGCTCTAGCCCACACACACACACACACACACACTGAACCCCCCCCTCCCCCCTCCCCCACCCACACACACACACACACACACACACACTTCTAGAGCCCCGCCCCCCCCCCCCCCCCAGCTAACCTCATCAAATGGCCAAGCGCGCCACAGAGCCCAATATGTTTCCACCGGCGTGACTTAAGTGCGCTCCCCAGCCATATCAAGTCAATACAGCCATCCACTTATCTCTGCCACAACCGCCCCCCCACCTCCCCCCCGCGGGCCCCCACAAATGTAATCAGTGTCCGGGCGGCTGAGCGTGTGTGTTGTGGTGGTGGCGGTGGTGGTGGTGGATCTGGACTGGCCTCCGCTTGATGCCACGGGTGATGGGTGGCGGGTGGCTGGCGAAGCGAACTCCCTGGGAACTTATGTGGATTAGATTGAGTTCGCTCATAATGGCTTCTGATGGAGTTTATTTTGCGGCACTAAAGAGAAATGACGAATAGGTCCATTAGCGGAATAATAATTATTATAACGAGAGAGAAACAGAGAAAGAGAGAGATTCTGACATGAGTGTTTTTGAAAGGCATCATGAGTATATCAATAACGTGAACTTGGTGTTGCAGGACAGAGTTGTAATATTAAGCTGATTACAGGAGATGGATTAGTTGGCAGTCTAGTGGTCAGGGTGATTGACTCCCAGCCAAAAGGTTGGGTCTACCCTGCGGGCTACCCTGCGGTCTACCTGTGTCGGTGCCCTTGAGCAAGACGCTACCCCAGCTAACCCCTTACCTGACATCGAATGACATCGATGCATCAAAAGGGAATTCATTTCAAGTCGCTTTCAATAAATAAATCGTCTCGCGTCTGCCAATGAATACACAGCCCTGTTTAATGACTGATTGTGGCAAAATCCGTCTTGGAATTTCCGTCGTGGCCATAGCTTGTTGTTGTTGGTGGCTCATTGCTATTGAATGGGGTGTGATCGATGCTGCTACAGATACAGACACACGGCTCCTCTCTCGTCAGGTGGTCCCGACCTCAGGCGAACCGACAGAGAAGTCTACCGGACCACTGCTACTTCTGTCCGTTTCATCGTGTGGATTTTGGCCTCTGTTTTTCCGCTTCCCCGACAGACAAGCGATAAAAAGCGGATCGTTTTGTTGGTTTTACTGGTGCAGTGTTAAAAGACATACGACCTCAACGCGTGTCACGTTTTTACAATATCTGTCTGTCTGCACATTTTAAATATTATGATGCCGTCATAAAATCCAATTCCTTCTGCCGTTTAGTACAGCTCGCTCTCTCCTTGTCTTGTACTTGGGAGGGAAAAAAGTCATCTATTGGCAATATAAAAAAAAGGAATCCACTGGGACAGAAGAGAGCTTAGAGAGGAACTTGGACGTTTAGGCTAGCGTAGCACCGCTAGCCTAAACGGTGCACATCGCACTACAGATTTGGCCAGACGGCAGCGACACATCTGTGTGTCTCTGCGCTAGCATACTGTGAGCTAGTTTACCTCTGACTGCGGTGTCAGGGGAGAGGGGAGCGCAGGAGCTGGTGTGTCTCCAGGATGCAGAAGGACGCTTTGATGACACTTCCGCACGTTGAAGTGGGTTAATTATTCAGAGAGACGGAGACGCTCCGCACAACTCCACAGTGTTGCCTTGCCATGTTTCTTCTGTCACGTTGGTTGGCTGGTGGGTGGTTGGTTGGTTGTTTGGTTGATTGATTGATTGATTGATTGATGGGTGAGTGGTTGGTGGGTTGGGTGGTTGGTGGGTTGGTTGGTTGGTGGGTGGTGTGGTGGGTGGTGGGTTGTTGGTGGGTTGTTTGGTGGGTTGGTTGAGTAGTTGGTTGGTTGGTTGATTGATTGATTGATTGATTGATTGATTGATTGGTTGGTTGGTTGGTTGGATGGATGGATGGATGGATGGATGGATGGTTGGTTGGTTGGTTGGTTGGTTGGATGGTTGGTGTCCCTGACAGAGTGTTTGTGGACCGTCAGCATACAGGTGGTGCAGCGCCAGGTTAGCATGTAGCTGCAGCTAGCGCCTACCTACCTACCTACCTACCTCCCTCCCTCCCTCCGAACCACTCCAATGCCTGGAGGGATTCGTTTTTTCCTCGTTGCACGAAAACTTTTTCCGTTCCTGCCTTAATCTCGTAACATCGGGCACGTCTGTGGCCACCCCTGCCAATTTTGCCGCGAGGCCCCCGGAATCCGTGCCGGGCCGGTACCCGTGAATTCCCTGTGTACCCAACCCTCCACCTCCGTCCATCGTCCACAGGCCCAGTCTTCATAGCTGGAGGCTGGAGTGGTAGGAGGAGAGGGTGGGGGCGGGGGGCTGGGGGAAAGGGGGGGGGGGGGGGTGTGGGGTTGGGGGGGGGGCGGGGGGTGGCGGTGTCAAGACGGTATATTTTTTTTCCATTTTGCTCGCTTGCGACCGCATCCGTCAACCTGTGATTTAGCTATCTACACAGAGCGCTCCCGAGAGCTTGTTTTGTTATTAAAATATGGGACAAGCATCCCCTGCAGCCGACGTGCACGTCTGTGCTTATGCGTGTGTGTGTGTGTGTGTGTGTGCTTGTGTGTATGCCCGCGTGTTTGTGTGTGTGTGTGTGTGTGCGCGCGTGCGTGTTTATTTATATGCAAGGAGAGAAAGGTGGAAGGAAGGCGCTATTACTCAGAGTAGCCCTGTGTTCCCTCAGAGGAATGGAAGATTCTATCCAAGGAAGTGTGTAAGCGAACATGTGAGTGACTAAGTGTGGATGTGTGTGACGATGTCAGTATTCATGTGCACACACATTATTTGTTTCTTTGTGTGTGTGTGTGTGTGTGTGTGTGTGTGTGTATGTATCCATCCATGCATGTGTGTATGTGTGCAAATGTGTGTGTGTGTTTTGTGTGTGTGTGTGTGTGTGTGTGTGTGTGTGTGTGCATGTGGCAAGCGGCTTGTCGCGGATCAGTAGCATCTAATGTGCCTAATAGCGTTCTCATGTATTTTTCATGTCCACTGTGTTCCTGGCGGCCTGTAGGTGCGCTGGGAAACACGTGGGGTTCGGCGCTGTTTTTGTTATGCGCTGGATAACCAGCACACACAGCTGGAGCCACCGCGGCCCACCACTGAGCCGGTGTGTTCCCCACTACCAGTCCCACCCCAGTCCCCTCTCCTTGTTCTCCCAGCCGTTTGACGACTGCAACTTTTTTTTAACTCGGGGACGATGTGATCTGCGATTCAAACACTTTGTGTGGAAATGTTTGCTACGTGCTCCTCCCTCCAGGGGGTGTGTGGGGGTCGGGGGGGGGGGGGGGGTGTGGTGGTGATAGTACACCAGGTCCGTGAAAAAGCACAAAATAAACCCAAAGTCATCTTCATCTATTTTTAAATCAACTTAATGAGCCGCTTTAAGTGTCTCCTTAAACTTGACTGGAATTATCCAGAGGCAGTCAGAAGTTCTGCGGAGCATTTGCGATAAATGCAGTTTATTTGTAGTTTTTGGTTGGGGGAGCAGGGGGAGGGGAGCGGGGGGGGGGGGGGGGGGCAACTAGAAAACAAAATGGCGCTTCTGTACGTACGTATGAGCGGTCACGTCAGCGTGAGATCGGAAATGAACGATTTGATGCAATGTTGGACTCTCTGTGCCCCCCCCCCCCCCCCCGCGAGGACGGGCTCCAGGGCTGCTTATGTGATCCCACAAGGTCTTCAATTTCAAGCCACATAAAGAGGAATTTTCAGAAGCCTTAAATTGATCTCCAACATGACTGCATGCCTCCTCTTTGCTATGCCTGGATGTGGATGCGTGTGCATGTGTGTGTGTGTGTGTGCGTGTGTGTGCGTGTGCGTGTGTGCGTGTGTGTGTGTGTGTGTGTGTGTGTGTGTGTGTGTGTGTGTGTGTGTGTGTGTGCGTGTGCGTTCCCTGAGGCGCTGCGGAGAGAGAGGGCAGGGTTGAGAGTTGTTGTTGTGTTGTTGTGCTGTTGTGGGCTGTTTTCCGTTTTTCTTGCAGGTTAAGGAAATCAGTGTGACTGTAGCATTGAGAGCTTTTTTCTCTTCTCGAAGGAAACTCGCCGTCTAAATCATAGTGTTTCTCTCTAAGTCGAGGAAACACCGACTACAGGTCAGTTGAAGGTGTATGTGTGTGTGTGTGTGTGTGTGTGTGTGTCTGTATAGTAGGAGACACACCTATCATCTTGACATCTTGGTGGCTGTTCATACAATTCGCTGTGCAGCCTTTGTGTGGGAATGTGTGCATGTGTGTTTATCTATATATTTATTGATCAATCATATCAGTCTAGTCAGTCTGTTTGTCTGTCTTTCTGTCTCCATGTTGATTTTGATTGTTAGGTCAGGTGTTCACAGTGAAACTGATTCCTATTGTATTTGTGGGGATAGTTATTCATATTATAATCTGGATTGGTATAGTTCAGCCCCTGATCGCGACAGAATTTCAAATTTGTAGACGACATGAATTCCTGTTACAGTAAGCAGGTCTGGAAAAAGTGTTGTATGACTTCACCTATAGGGGGCGCTGTGATTGGAGTCACAGTTAAACGCTCAGCCCCCTCTGGCCTGATGGAGGAGCATTTCTGAATCGTGAAGGTGCGTCTGGATCCATTTTTCTGTCAAGTTTTGAGAAAACTAACTGTGAAAGGGTGGTGGGGGGTGGAGGTGGCATGTGGGCTGTGAGTACCTTTTCCAGACTGCTTGCAGTTTTAATTGTCATGATTATTCCTTCACCTTGTGTGTGTGTGTGCGTGTGCGTGTGCGTGTGGTGTGTGTGTGTGTGTGTGTGTGTGTTTTTGCTCTGTTCTGGGGCTGCTTGACTATTATTGTAAAATCATCAACTTCCACAAAAGAACAACAACAAAAAACCAAACCAAGGTAACAACACACACACACACACACGTTATTTATTTAGTTTTCAGGCTAATTAGTTTGAGTCCAGGGGAAAACAGTAATTGCCTCCCAGGAGTAAAGAGGGATGACAAAAGAAGTGTGTAAAGGAAAGGTGTGTGTGTGTGTGTGTGTGTGTGTGTGTGTGTGTGTGTGTGTGTGTGTGTGTGTGTGTGTGTGTGTGTGTGTGTGTGTGTGTGTGTGTGTGTGTGTGTGTGTGTCAGCTATCATATGACATATTTTGAGTCTTGCACATGGGCCGTGAATGGGAAGTCTTCCTTACTGACAGAGTCACTACTGTATAATCTGACTGACAGTCAGTGTGAGAAGGTCCAAAGTGACAGACAGACACACACACACACACACACACACACACAGGGATAAGGGGAGAGAGAGAGAGAGGAGGGACTCTTTGGCACAGTGACAGCAGAATATTGACAGGTTTCCTGTTTTGACTGACACTAAGAGACATGTCGGAACAGACAAACAATGCAATATAGCAGAAGAAGTGACAAAGTGAGAGGGAGAGGGGGAGAGAGGGAGAGAGAGAGAGAATGGGCAGACACACTGCGGTAGAAACTGGTAGAGAGCGGTAGGGGAGCGGCGAGGGGTGCCTGCTAGCAAATAATAAATAGAAATGCGGAGGAAGCAGGAAGGAAGTGGGAGGGTAGTGATGGAAAAGTTGAAGCGTGTGAAAAACGGCGTCCGCCTCACAGGGCCCCTCGGACCCCAGACAATCAATCACGCCATTAATCTCAATCCCTCCCCCACCCCCCCACCCCCCCCCCCCATCTCCCTATGAATTTAATATCCAACCTGTCCCTCCACACCCCCTCCATCCATCTCCCTCTCCCCATCCCTCCATCCCAGGATGGAGTGAGGCTGAAGGTGGGGGGGGGGGGGGGGGGGGGGGGGGGCGTAGCATTTTGTCAAACGAGTTTCTGTCCAAGAAACTTTAACACTGTGGCGCCCAGACGCCTCCACACATCTCACCTCCCTTCCCCCTGTGTCATACTCTCTTCTCAGCTCCGCCTGTTCTTCTGAGCGTTCCTTGAATTCACAATTTTGCTTTATTGACATTATTGAAAAGACACAACATCAACACTCTTGATCCTATGTTGCCAAAGCAAACCAAAAATATGGAGATGCAAGTTATTTGGTTTGGCCAGATCGTCGAGTTGGGCTGTCCTGAGTCCATGTGCTGTTAAAAGAGGTGAGTCTCAGTAGTGGTAGGAGTTGGGCTCACTGACTTTTAGGTGTGTATCGAATCATATTGCTCTTTATTTTATGTTAATGAAAAATGGGGAAATTGGCCTAAATCAGCTCAGCATCCACTGTTGGGGTGTTCCTGTGTTCTCCCGGTAAAGTCGCTCTGAGAAATTTCAATGGGCCGGCTCTCGAATTTTCAAAGTCGTGATTTGCCAGAGGACCCCACACTATCGAAGTCATCGGTTCCATTATGGATTTGAATATTCTGAGCCATATTGAAGCTGGTAATAGGTATGTCTAAAGCTAGTAGACTTTATTACGGCGAGCTCTTCTTCCCTTGTCTTTGGCATCCTTCATGGCCAGGTGGAAGTTGCCGTCAATGTTATATTTAGTCCCACGTACGTACTGCGGTCTGTTTGTTGAATGCCAGTGGAGCCCGTATGGATTTCCCTGACATATGGGTCTTTTATGGGAGACCATCATTCTGCTCTTATCCAGGTTACCTGTGAGGACCCGGTCTGCCAGAGGGGTTGTGGATGATCTATCTGCTGCTGTAAGGCCTCCTCAGATGGGGATATTAGATCATCTGCAAACAGTAGACATTTGGTGTCCTCCATTATTACAATGCTCTCGCTCAGTCATCAATATATATATATGACAGTTTGGGGCTGAGACTGCAGCCCTGTTCTCTGTACTTTGGGGGGAACAAATGTGTTGCTTTATTGCCAATTTTCACCGCAAATCTATTACTTTCATTGATTTTTGTAATTACATCATAGGTTTTCCCTCTTACACTTTTTTCAATCAATTTGCGAAACAGACCATTATGCCAAATGGAGTTTGGCATAAAGTTTGTAATCTACAAAACATGAGAAAATTGCATTTTTATTATTTTATTATGTCAATATTCTGCGGAGCGGATGATACGCTGCAGTCTGCCCTTGTCCTTGGCGGTGGCAGCAGCGTACCAGATGGTAATGGAGGAGGTGAGGATGGACTCGATGATGGGAGTGTAGAAGTGCACCATCATCGTCTTTGGCAGGTTGAACTTCTTCAACTGCCGCAGGAAGAACATCCTCTGCTGGGCTTTTTTTGTGATGGAGCTGATGTTCAGCTCCCACTTGAGGTCCTGGGAGATGATGGTTCCCAGGAAGCGGCAGGACTCCACAATATGGACTGGAGAGTCTCTCAGGGTGATGGGGGTGAGTGGGGCTGGGTTCTTTCTGAAGTCTACAACTATCTCCACTGTCTTCACAGCATTGAGCTCCAGGTTGTTCTGACTGCACCAAGTCGCCAGATGGTCGATCTCCCACCTGTAGGCGGACTCATCCTCACCAGAGATGAGTCCAATGATGGTGGTGTCGTCCGCGAACTTCAGGAGCTTGACAGACTGGTGACTGGAGGTGCAGCTGTTGGTATACAGGGAGAAGAGCAGAGAGGGAAGAACGCAGCCTTGGGGGGAACCGGTGCTCGATTGGTCCGGGAGTCAGAGATGTGTTATTCCCAGCCTCAACGTGCTGCCTCCTGTCAGAACAGGAAGTCTGTGATCACCTGCAGGTAGAGTCAGGCACGCTCAGCTGGAAAAGCTTGTCATGTAGCAGAGATGGGATGATTGTGTTGAAAGCAGAGCTGAAGTCCACAAGCAGGATCCTGGCGTAGGTTCCTGTTGAGTCCAGGTGCTGGAGGATGAAGTGAAGGGCCAAGTTTACTGCATCGTTCTACAGATCTGTTGGCTCTGTAGCGAACTGCAGGGGGTCCAGGAGAGGGTCTGTGATGGAATTTGAGGTGGGACAGCACAAGGCGCTCAAAAGACTTCATCACCAGAGGTCAAAGGCAACGGGTCTGTATCATTAAGTCCTGTGGTCCTTGGCTTTTTTGGGGACGGGGATGATGGTGGAGGACTTGAAGCAATCGGGTACATGGAAAGTCCTCCAGAGAAGTGTTAAAATGTCTGTGACACACCGGGGACAGCTGATCAGCACAGTGCTTCAGGGTGGATGGAGAGACAGAGTCTGGCCCAGCTGCTTTGCGGAGAGTCTGCTCTTGAAAATCCTGTTACCATCTCTTTCCAGTAAGGACAGAGGTGTCGCTGAGGTGGGGGGGGGGAGGGGGCCTGAGATGGGCAGCTGTGGGGAGGCCCAGGCTCTTGCTGTGCTGGGGGAGTGGGGCTGGTGGACTGGAGCTGGTGGGATGGTGTCACGGGGGTTTGTGTCAGGACTGTCCCCATTGTCTTTTCAAAGCGACAGTAGAACTCATTCAGGTCGTTGGCCAGGCCGTGAGTTATTCATGGAGTGGGGGGTTTTTTGCTTTGTAGTTTGTGATCTGTCTGAACCCCCTCCCAGACAGAAGCAGAGTCATTGGCCTGAGAACTGGTTTTGAAAGTTTCTCTGAGTACAGTCGTTTAGCTACTCGCACCTCCTTGCTAAACCTGTACTTTGGCTCTTTAAACAAAGCTCTGTCCCCACTCTAAATGCATCTTCCTTCTCTGCCCTTGACTGTCTGAGTTTGGCTGTGAACCAGGGTTTGTCATTGTTATAACTCACCCTGGTGCATGATGGTACACAGCTATCCTCACAGAAGCTGATGTAGGCTGTCACAGCCTCTGTGTACTCGTCCAGATTGTTGGTAGCAGTCCTGAAAACATCCCAGTCAGTGCAGTCCAAACACGCCTTAAGATCTCCACAGCTTCACTGGTCCACTTCTTTGATGTCCTCACAGCAGGTTTAGAGAGCTTTAATTTCTGCCTGTATGCAGGAATCAGGTGGACCATGACGTGGTCAGAGTGTCCCAGTGCAGCTCGGGGGACGGCGTGATAAGCACTGCTTACTGTGGTGTAACAGTGATCCAGAATGTTCTCCTCTCTGGTCGGGCATTTAATAAACTGTCTGTATTTGGGGAGTTCATGGGTGAGATTTCCTTTGTTAAAGTCACCGAGGACAATAACTAAAGAGTCCGGGTTTGTCCGCTCCACACTCAGTATCTGTTCGGCGAGCATGCGCTGTGCCTCCTGCACGTCGGCTCGCGGTGGAATGTAAACACCGACCAGAATGAATGGTGGGTTTGGTATTGCACGTGTGGGACGGGAGTGGGTCTTGTAAATCAGACCCGTGCAAGAATGAGTTTTCAGTTAAATGTATGTTACAATAAAAAAGGATGATCTCTTAAAATATTGTTGTGCCGGCGTGGATTGCACATGCTTTGAGTTGCCAAACCAATTAATTTTTTTTACAATTGTTTCCCCATATACTTGCTGACACCGAATGAGACATTTTGAATGTCGGAATATTTTCGTTGCGTTATAAGAAGCCGTTACTTTATTTTATTGTACAGCCCTTGTGTGTGTGTGTGTGTGTGTGTGTGTGTGTGTGTGTGTGTGTGTGTGTGTGTGTGTGTGTGTGTGTGTGTGTGTGTGTGTGTGTGTGTGTGTGTGTGTGACTTTTTTTCGACTTCATTGATAGAAAGGTCGACTTGAAAAAGCCAGTAGTCGTGCAGCCCTAGTAGGTAGCGCAATAATGACCTTGTTAATTTAAGACAATAGAATGAGTGATGCGTGTGAGAGGTGTCGCTATTAAGCTACAATGTGTAATTTTGTAACATTTTTGGTGCCGCAGGATTTTTTGTGCCTTGGCTCAAAAAAGGTTGATAAACACTGATGTAGAGGACTCCACTGAAGCAGATTCCTGTTTGTCACAAGCACTGTGTGCACGTACGCTGAGTACACGTACTCACACACACACACATGCACACAAACACAGCCACACACACACACGTACGCGCACACACACACGCACATGCACACACACACTCCAATAAATTAATACATTCAAAAAGATCAGGGGCTTGGGAATGGCAAATGTGTTGTTGGGACGTAGGCACTCACTCAAGTGCCGCGTTTGTTATTGTCTCGTTTTTTGCCTATTTGGCCTCCCTATAAATCTTTTGTTGACTAATAACATATTTAAAAGGGCCTTTTAGAAGTTATCTTCCAGGTATTACATTTAAATACTGTATAATAAAATAGCAATTTGTCCCAGGGGGAGGACATCATAAAAGATGTCACATTTAAATGTGCTAACTTAAATGTACATTGTTATTAATATTATTATTAGTTATTACAGCACGTATATTATTTGTTTGTATGAATAGTCTTTCAATCATCCTGTCAAGTCAACTTTATTTGTATAGTTTGATGTATGATTATGGGCCGTATGATAATGACCCCCCCCCCCCCCCCCCCGCCCCGAGCCCTAGCCCCCCTCAGGGCAAGAAACGACTCCCTAAATTAACAAGGAAGAAATCTTGAGAAGGAACACAGAGGGGGGATCCCTCCTTCCAGGGACGGTTCGGAGAGTGTGTGTGTATGTGTTTGTGTATATGTGTGTGTTCATGTGACGAGTGTGTGTATGCGTGTGTGTGTGTGTAAGCGCGTGTGTGCACACGCGTGTGTGTCCTCTATTTCTTTGCGAGGTTGTTGAGGCCGGATCCCCCGTTGGTGGAGGGCAGCCCGCTACGGAGGCGGCTGGACATCGGTGGCAAGGCGGTTCTGGTCGCAATCGGCTGATTTTGAACACGCTCTCCCCATGCTCTCTGCACAGTAGGAGGCTGGGTTCCAGCGGAGATCCGGACACCGAGACGAGGCCGACTCCTTATTGAGACAAATTATCCTTTGTTATACCACTGGGCCATCGTTTGACTTTTTTTTTTTACTTCTGACGTTATTAAAGGCCCATCGCATCAGCCTGACTTGTTTACCATGGGATTCCGGCTGGAGGCTGAGGCCGGAAGCTGAGGCTGGATTCCGGAGTGTTGCGGCTGGATCCCCCGTTGGCGGAGGGCAGCCCGCTACGGAGGCGGCTAGGGATCGGTGGCAAGATGTTTTTGGTCGTGCTATTCTGCTTCCTGGAGAGAGGATACACACACACACAGACAGAGCATCAGTGAAGTGGGAAATGTGGTGGAAATATAGCATCCGAAGAGACAAAAAGGTCGTATGAGCACTGACACACACACACACCACACACAACACAAACAAAATGGAAAATAGGGATGAAATCTAATGTGTTGCTTAGTACTGAGTGTTATTTGCACCGACAGGCCTCACGATCACCTCCGATGCAAGACCCATGATCCAAGTATACTCAGGTATGATACGCGCGCCAGAGTGTTCTTATATGTGGGACTTGTTGACAGAGAGATCAGGGGAACAGCTGACATACTGATAACAGATACACATCACTGCATGCAGGGTCAGCCAGAGGTACAATATATGTCCACAAATGATTTGCATAGTACTGCCAGGATATCTAATGAGGGGCGGTTACCAGAATTTGAAGAATTATGGTTTAATAGGGAAGTTTGCTTTGGAATGAGAAATGTAGCATGTTGAAAGTGTCCTCCTGTGAGGAAGTTGAGAAGTTGTATGGGGTTGCTGGAGCAGAACCACATGGGTCCCTGGCAAAAACCCCCGACATGACATGGTCCGAACTGGGGTCATGTGTGTCAGGGGGGGACACATGTGATTGGAGAGCAGATGGCCCAGAGTGACAATACACCCAATGGGCGACAGCAGGGAGGAGTTGATGCTCCCACAGAAAAAATTGAAAAAGGTAAATGATGCAATGCATCCAAAAAACACCCATTGTACCAGATCCGCACACCCTATTAACACAGGTACCTGAGAATCAGGGGTGTAAAGTACTTGAGTAATTGTACTTCGTTACAATACTTAAGTACTGTTTTTGGGGATTTGTACTTTACTCGAGTATTATTAGATTTGTATACTTGTACTTTTACTCAATTACATTTCAGAGAAAAAAAACATACTTTTTACTCCTTACATTTAAAATGCAGACCTACAAAGTACAAAGTACAAATCTCGCAGGTCCAACAATTTTAATTAGTATATTTGTTTCTCTGGCCGAACTAACGTTAACGTTATTAATCCTGCGGCCGCACTTTATTTCAAAACAGCCAATCAAATCCCCATCAATGGAAGATTAACCCGCCCATACCCATGCTGATTGGTCCTTGTGCAAGACTAGAAAGCGGAGATCTTTGATTCAACACCTGCTATCAGAAGAACAGACAGTAGACAACCTTAGGATGTGCAATGTCGAACCCACGTATATACAAATTAAAAAAAGAACTAAACCCTTAATTTTTTCCAAGGCTGTAGTTTGGCCAACTTTACTACAACTGGATGCTGTGATGTGAATGCCGTCCATGTTAGTTTACCTTGACATGTTTTTTCAAATTCGATGGAGAAGTGCATTAAATCATTTTAATGCAAAAAAAAGTGTCCTCTGTTCTTTAATTTCAGCATTGTCTATCGCAGAACACATTCCATTGTGGGCCGAGTGTATTGCTTGGTTTCATTCCAGCCTTGCCTAAACACCAGCTGATGATTTCACTCATTGGCTCACCTCTTCAACGAACTCACCTGGTGCAATGTGTAGTTAAAATGAAAACTTGGCCCACGATGGAATGAGTTTGAGACCCCTGGTCTATCCCTTGCAATAAAAAAAAGTTTACTTTTACTTTTTAGTACTTAAGTACATTTAAAAGTAGAAACTTTTTAACTTTTACTCAAGTGTGTTTTTAGCCAGATACTCTGACTTTTACTTGAGTAAGATTTTGAGACGGTACCCATACTTTCACTTAAGTATAATTTCTGGGTACTTTTTACACCCCTGCTGAGAATTGCAAATGGTTTACTTAGCAAACGTGTTCTTTAGCAAACCCGTGGATCCAGCAAGCCGATATTGGTTTTTTATTTTTTATTTATTGGAAATCATATGTGGACGAGAATGCCACAGTGTTATTGTGAATCACTCACTATATTTTCCGCAGCACTGCATGACAATTTGGCTTATCTAATCCTCCCGGGGGGGGGGGGGGGAACACACTAATTCAGTATATAGATGACCTCCTGGTGTGTTCTCCAGATCCTGAAGGTGTGAACAGGATACCATTGTGTTGTTAAGGTAATTAGCCAGCCAGGGCCACAAGGCCAGTTTAGCTAAACTACAGTTTGTACCACAAAAAGTAGAATTCCTGGGCCACACCTTCACACCAGGTGACAGGTCCCTTAGCGAGGACAAGATAGAATAAATCCAAGCAAAGCCTAGTACAAAGAAACAAATTATAGGATTCTTGGAAAATACGGGCTACTGCAGACAGTGGATACCCGATTATGCAAATTTAGTACAGTCACTCCAAGATGTCACACATGGCCACGACTTGACTCCGACTGACTCCGTGACGTGGACACCAGCAGCAGATGCTGCGATCATACAACCTAAACGAAACCTTATGACCCTGACTACTTCAGGTCGACCAGACCATACAACACTTCACACAGACGGTGGGGGAACGAGATGGGTATATGACATCAGCACTAATACAGAGGCATGGGGACAAGTTGCGTCCTGTTGCCTATTTTTCATCCAAGCCCAGTGGCAGCTGGTTTACCACACTTTTGAAAGGCAGTGGCAGCGGCGGCAATGGCGGTTGTCGCCAGTAGGGGCTAGTGGGCTAACTCAGGAAACATCACACCTAACAGCATCACGATTCCTGTCATACCACCACGTGTTGCTGTCCATGCCTAACATTGTTTTGCAGAGGTGTACAGTGTTGAGTCAGCCACCCTGCTGCCTACCCCCGAAGATGGGGAGCCACACGACTGTGTGACCACCATTAATGAACAGTGCACACCACGTGTGGACCTGACAGCTACACCACTGCCACCGGGGACCGAGGTATTGTATGTCGATGGTTCTAGCCGGAGAGCCAACAACAGGTATTGATGAAGTGGGCTATGCCATTGCCACGCAGGACTGCGGGGTGGAATCAGCTAGGTTACCATTTATACAGACAGTAGATATGCTTTTGGGCGTTGTTCATGATTTCGGCACCTTGTGGAAGATGCAAGGATTCCTCACATCCACAGGGAAACAGATTAATCATTCACAATGGGTTGCTAACCTACTTGATGCTATACTCTTATCCACTGCCATCTCTGTTTGTCGATGTGAAGCACACAGGGGCCGAGGACCTGGAGTCTAGAGGGACGCGAAGGCAGATGAGGGTGCTGAAGCGACGGCCAAAACCCCACTCGCCTCCACCATACAGATGGCACAACTGACACCCTCGGTCACGGTTGAGGAATTGGCGAAAGCTCAGACCAAGGCCGTGACTGCAGAGTGCCGGTTGTGGAAATCAGCTGGTGCAGAGTATCACAATGGATTGTGGTATGGCCCGAATGGGCGGCCGTGCTTACCTAGATGTTTGTTTCCTATCTACGCTATCATGACACATGGGAAAGATCATGTGTCAACTGGGGGAATGGTAGATAGCATCGATCGGCATTGGTACACACAAGGAATTTATGCACAACATTTTTTTGAGATATTGTTTAGTAATGATAGACATGTTGTCCAAATGGGTTGAAGTATTTCCCAGCAGGGCGGCTGACTCTGCAGCCGTTGCTAAGGCCTTAATCACAGACAGGTATGTCATGGGTAAAGGTCTTGCCACTGGTCCTACTGGCCATGAGGGGGCGATCCAGAGCGAAGGTAGGTCTGTCCCCCTATGAGTTCCTGATGGGGCGACCCATGCCAATGGGGACAGGTGCATCACACGACAGCAATATGAGCACAGAACAATTCCATCACAGCATGATTGTATTGTACAATCATTATTGTACTGTATTAATCTTTCTCGAAGTCTGCAAATCATCCGCTCACAGGTGAAGGAGACCTTACCATCCAAAGAAGGGCAACTCCACGACCTACCACCAGGGGATTGGATCGTGATGAAGAACTATCGGAGGCGGGCCTGACACTCACCAAGGTGGTTGGGACCATTCCAAGTCCTGCTGGTCAACTCAGCGGTCAAGGGAGCTGAAAGGGCTACCTGGATCCACACCAGCCACTGCAAACGGGCACCACCGTTGATGACCAACCCGACACCACAAGGTCACGACGGACCTAGCCCTGACAACGTTGCAGGATGGCCCACCAGTTGCCACCGAACGCGTCACTCCAGGAAGGAGCACCTCCAGGCCGGAGAAGAAGAGAAGAAGAAGAAGATCTTTATTAGTCCACACATATTGGTCACACAACACACAGCGGGAAGTGGTGGCCGCCAAACACACACACGCGCATGCAGGGAGGGTGGCCCGTGGAAATGCATCCTCTGCATTTAACCTGCTGCCCCTCCAGGGGCAGCCAGGAGCAGTGGGCAGCTATCTCGACGGCGCCCGGGGACCAACAGCTCCAGGTTTTACGTCCACATCTTGGTCAGGGATGTGGACAGGAGAGGCGATCTTCACATGTTTTTAATTGGGGTTCTTTTACTCCGTAAGGAGACCCCTCGGAGCACGGGGAGAACATGCAAACTCCACACAGAAAGGCCGGGAGATCACCCACCTGGGCACCCCACAGTTAATAGCGCCCCAGGCGGGAATCGATCCCTGGACCTTCTTGCTGTGAGGCAGCAGTGCAAGCACTGTGCCACCGTGCCCGGGAGGATGACCCTCTAGCGGCATCATCCTCCTCTTCAGCGTCACCGTGAGGTCCCAGCCTATCCTGACGGACAGCCGGGACAATGGAACGGACTCCCTCTTCCAATTGGAATATACCCTTAAGGGCATCAACAACAGCTCTGATGCCCTCCGGAGTGCAGCCAAGGAACATTTTGGAACTAACAAGATTGATGATTTTAGCGTTATAATTATAAGCTACCTCAATCCACAACTGAATCTCAGGGTTTCTGTTCAAAAGATTGCTGCTATACTGATATACTTGAATGTTTTCATGCTCATTATGTACCCATTAACAATGTATTAAGACAGTTTGTAACTACACTTCGTTATACAAGACATTTCCGTCGATGATGTCATTGACATATAATTTGTACCCCAAAAACAATTTTTTGGGGTGATTTAAGGGTTTTTTATGGGGTGGGTACGACATGATCTTTACTCTTTTCCTGTAATTGGGCCATTAGAACAAGGAGGGAGAAGTTCATCAAGTCAGTTGTGCCAGTGAGGTTGGGGCCATACGCAGTTCGAAAACGTAAGAGAGCAGAATCGAGCTTCTTGCTAGAGCCAAGCGAGTCATTGTAACCTGCATTCATTGCTCTAAAGCAGCGTTGAGAATAGTAGCGTACAAGAGATCTTCGACTCACACATGCGCGCAGTAATTGATCTTGCTATGTTGGTGTCCTCGTGCAAGTGAGGGCGTGATCCTATAGTTCGCACAATCCTTAAATTTAGGACTGCACGGTCTGAGACGAGCATATGTCCTTAATGAGATCACTGACCTAGCAAGGCCAAGGTCAACATGGTCCAGAGGAGTTTGAGTGATTCTGGGAGATCCGTGCATCAAGCCCAGATTATTATCGCCATTTTAGCTGCGCAACTTACAAGCCTTTATTCTCTCGTTGCCACCACAGTCATTTGTGTGGCCGTTATGTCCTCTGGACGCTGTTGACGTCAGCTCGAGCTACACTAGGCCGTGATAGAGGACTGGATGTATCCGTACCTAGTTAGCAGGAGCACGTCTTTACTCTGGACCTGTGTTCTGACGGACCAATCATCACAGAGTCACACGGGAGATGCAGCGCTTTTCTTTAGCGAGGTTTACAGACACCTCCCTCGTCACATTTTCCTACATTCGTATGAACACCACGCGAAGAGTGATGCGGAGATCAGTAAAGAGAGAACGAGGAGAGGTGTGACGGGTGAGTTCTTAGTTCTCGCAGGGTACCTTCTCCCTTGGTGCGCGCGGTCTGCTTTCAAGTGCTCGGAATCTAATGAGACTGTCGTGTCCACTTAGCGTCTAGAAGTCTCTCTGGCCTGCTAGCTGTTCTGTAGTTTCTCTACCTCGTGCAAGACAACTCGCCTAGAACATCCATTATCTCTTCTCAACCGCGTCCTGCAGCGAGACATCTCGAGAGTCGGCTCACAAGCTTGATCCTACATCCTGCACATTGTCGTAGACGAGTGAAGAAGATGTCGATGGCATGGTAGGAAAGAATTGGTCTCTGAAAGACCGTGATAGAGATGTGGAAAGGGTGATCCGGACCTGCATCTGGAAGTAAGAGGAGAATGTACTGAGTAGAGAAGACATGCAATTAAAGACTTACATAATATGCCGTGCAAGGCTTACTTGATGTCATGTTTTAGTGATGCTCTAACCTTGTCCTTCCACTCTAGGCCACAGAGATTGTATATTACTTCGTCTCTTCATTACTATTGGCCACGTATTACAGTACAGAGGCATTACTGTCTGTCTCTATAGTCCAAAGACTGTCTCTCTCTCTCTAGACTGTACTGTCTCTCTATAGTCCAGAGACTTTCTTTCTCTCTCTAAACTGTACTGTCTCTCTCTCTCTCTCTCTATCGTACAGATACATTACTGCCTCTCTCCCACTCCCTCTATAGTACAGAGACAGTACAGTCTCTCTATAGTCGATTTTTTGTAGACCTATTATTGCCTATTTTAGTGTTTGAGTCCCTGCTGAGAGGTTCCAGGTTCGGACGCCAACGTCAGTGGTCGTCCTTGAGCAAGACACCTAACCCACCGTCGGTTGCTTGTTCCAAAACGACTCCGCAGTAAATAGTATAATCAGTGAAATGAGATGACGAGGCTTCCACAGGGTCAAGTGAAGTTGAGGTGTAAACAGAGAACAGAGAGATGCTGATGGACACGTGTGTGTGTACGTGTGTGTGTACGTGTGTGTGTGTGTGTGTGCATGCGTGCGTGCGTGCGTGCGAGGGCCGTCTAGGTGCTGACGTGTGAGTTACCGATCGCTACGATCTTACCCGCTATCGACCCGACTTCATGCGTCTAGCGAATCCAAGAGAGCAGCCTACATTCCTCCGTGTGTTGTTGTGCTTGGCGTACCCTTTCACGAGATTACGCGCTCCCGTCCCACACAGTCTGGTGGTCCTCCAACGTACCGTCCTCCACCGTCTGGGAGACCAGCACCACGTCGGCCACCTGCAGGGACAGCTCGTCGGGCTGCTTGGCCGTGTAGGTCCGCGTCACCTCCACCTGCATGGCGTCTGGGACAGCGGAACAACGCAAGGTTAACGTCCCTGTGGCCGACGCACTTTAACTGTGATGTTCGAGGGCTGGGCGATAATGGACATTTGTTTGTATGCATCATAATTATAGGGAGTTTTACAAGTTATTGACACATATGATATGGTTATGAAATTAAAAATACCATTCATAACAGTATAAAAAGCATAGAACGTAATATAGATGAACATTTTAGGCATGAAAACTAGTTTTCCTTTCTGACTGCACCTCTTATTTGATCATTTTAAGGAGATATGTTCTCATCATAATTCATTTAGTGTATAAAAAACATTCATCACGATAATTCGATCGCTTCATTTTATTTGAATACCAAACGATAAATGATAATTGTAATGATTGCCCAGCCCTATAATGTGCCGTTTTAAATATATACTTAAACAAAATACATTGTAAAAGAGCTATTCCGAATCGTTTGTTTGATTATAGCGTCGATAACACATGTAATGTTTATATACCGATTGATAGACCCAATATCTTCCATTATGTCAAATCGCACTTGCTTATTATCTCAATCACAGTGCAGTCAGAAGTGGAAGTAATAACTACAAGCATGTCGCGGACTTTCACAATGGCCGTTAAGTCCATCTATGCATAGTGACGTGCTCTTATATAGGTTTCGATTGCAGTAGTGAACTGTTGTGGAAATTGCGCAATGGGCTATTTTCATTACATTCAGTTTAAATCCAATTTTGCAACATATACATGTCCCAATCAATACGTAAAACTAGAGTGCTCAAACAATACTCCTATAATAGCCATGGCATTCATTCAGTTATATTGAAATCCCAAATCTCGTAAAGGGCAAAACCATGGCTTGCATTCTCCAATGCTTTAGCCAACCGTCGGTACATGACTTAACATGGCTTGCTGCATATTAGCGGCAGCGTGCCTTGCTAACAATCATCTGATGTCCGCCTCATAACATTTGGGATGATTGGTGTTTCTAGCGTGGAATGGCTCCGCCCCCTGGGCACCATGAGGCTACTCATGTTATGGTGTTACGAAAACCTTGTAGCTTTTTTTTCTGGGCACCTGAGGTAAAATATCTATTGCAACGCGGGAGAGTGTGTGTGTGCGTGCATCCATAAGGCTGCCCACTACCGGAGGGCCCATACAGGTGACCAGCGGCATCTACAGGTGACGTAGATGTTGTGCGCGCCGTAACCATAAACGCACGCATGCACAAGAACGCACACACACACTAATGAAAACAAACGTAGGAATATTATATGATATTTCTGCCAAGTCCCCACCACACAATTTACGTCAGTCCCCCATACCTCACACAATCAGCACCTTGAGTAGTCGGCCCCTCCATGCATGCACCTCACACACACTACAGCCAACCTAACACGCGATACGCAACACACACACTGCGGTAACCCATGCAAATCGTGTGGCCTGATGGCTCACATGCACACAGTCGAAAGCTAACACAATACTGGAAAATCAGAGAGACCAGGCACACATGCGCATGAACAAGCACACACACACACACACACTAATGAAAACAAACTTAGGAATATTATATTATATTTCCGCCAAGTCCGTTCCGCTAGATGCCACTAAATTCGACACACTCTTCTCCCCATCTCCCCTTCTACTGTTACGCAGACAGACTGACTAAAACAAAAAAAGAGGGACTTAAGTTAAGGGATGGCGTCCGAACCTGGAACCTCTCAGCAGGGACTCAAACACTAAAATAGGCAATAATAGGTCTACAAAAAATCGACTATAGAGAGACTGTACTGTCTCTGTACTATAGAGGGAGTGGGAGAGAGGAGTCTC
>PIJE02002108.1:72347-83600 GCA_002895965.2 Coryphaenoides rupestris | reverse complement strand
CTCTCTCCTCCCTCTCTCTCTCCCTCTCTCTCTCGGCGCTCTCCACTCCCCCTCTGTGTCTCTCTCCCGGCGGTGGTGCTGGGAGCCGCCCCCCCCCTGCTTCCCTGCCTCTATCTGATCAATACAGCCACGCTGCTCCGGGCGATCGATGCCGACTCAATACCTCTCAGACGCCTGCCTCTTTGTACTCTCCCTGATTTAGCTCGCCACTACCCAGGGCATCGTCCCTTCCTCCCGCCCTCCCTCCCCCCCATCCCTCCCTCCCTTCCCCTGCTCTTTCTCCTCACCACCGCACATCGGTCCGCCATTTTTTAAGACGTGTCTGTAAAGATACGTTGTTGTCGTCGTCGTCGGTGATGGTGGTGGTGGTGGTGGTGGAGGTGGTGGTACTGGTAGTGGTGGAGGTGGTGATGATAATGGAGGTGATGGTGGTAGTTGAGGTTGTAGTGGTGGTGGTGGAGGTGTTAGTGGTGGTGGTGGTGGAGGTGATAGTGGTGGGGATGGTGGTGATACTGGTAGAGGAGGTGGAGGTGGTGGTGGTGGTGGGGTGGTGGTGATAGGTAGAGGAGGTGGAGGTGGTGGAGGTGGTGGTGGTGGTGGTGGTGGTGGTGGTGGTGGTGGTACTGGTGGAGGTGGTGATGATAATGGAGGTGGTGGCGATAGTTGAGGTTGTAGTGGTCGTGGTGGAGGTGTTAGTGGTGGTGGTGATAGTGGATGTGGTAGTGGTACTGGTCGGGGTGGTAATGGTGGTGAAGGTGGTGGCACTTGTGATTGTAATGGTGGGAGTGGTGATGGTGGTGGCGATGGTGGTACTGATAGTGGTGTAGGTGGTGATGCTTGTGGGACTCATAGTGGTGCGGGTGGTGGTGGTGGTACTGACAGTGGTGGTGCTGATAATGGCGGAGGTGGTGCTGGTGGCGGTGCTGGCATCAGAGGAGGAGGAGGCGGTGGTGTGGTGGTGTGGTGGTGTGTGAATCTACGATGCAGCGCAGACACTTTTTTCCCGCCAAAGGGCATGCCCCTCCTCGCCGCTCATTACACATGCAGCAGGCGCGCTCTCCCCGCTGTCTGGCGTGAAATGCGGCCTATTGTCTGGTCGTCGCCTCCCGGTATCTTTGCCAAACTGCGTCTCTCTCTCTCTCTCTCTCTCTCTCTCTCTCTCTCTCTCTCTATGTCTCTGTCTCTCTACGTCTGCCTCGCTCACTTCTCACCTCCGACGCTGAAAAACATCCATAACTCTGGCTTGGAAAAAAAATTACCGCCGGTGTGACGATCTGGCATCCGACTCACGGCTTGCGATATGAAATTATAAATCAACTCGGGGCCCCACAGGGTTGCCTAATCTGCCGACATTCCAAAACAAAACAATAGGAGGAAAATCAGGTTATTTCCACCCCCCCCCACTAACTATTTAGTCGTTTAACCGACCCTTTTTTTATCCTTAGGCAACATGCGGTTTGTTTGTGATGAATATCGTTATGGAGCAGGTAGGTAAGGGTTGGCTGCACAGGTAGACTGCAGACGTTGGGATTCTAACCCAGGACCGAACCACTGCACCTAACCTGCACCAACATTCAACTGACTGCCACCCCCCATGGATACTATTGTGTGACATTAACGCACATCTTCTCTTTTCTTTTAATTGCACCTTTTATTATTATATTTATTAATTATTTCTATGCTATTACTCTCTGTTTAATGTTCAATGTTATGCACCAATTGTACAATAGCACATTCCTTGTTTGTAAAAACTGAGGACAATAAAGCGCATTCTGATTCTGATTCTGATTCTGCACATTTCTGCCCCTGATGCATCTATTCATATTATTATTGCGTCGTCCTGTCGAGGTGGGCGGGCCTAACATTCATAACCAATATAACCACCCATTGACGGATGCTAATGTACTTGCATAGCAAAGAAATAGGCGGTAAATACTGCCATTATCACCAATTAACTCCTGAGTAATCAAATCACAATCAACTCCTACGCTTTGTGCCCGCCTTAGTACCCTGTTGGAGTTGGTCCTGGTGGCCGTATGGTATGTCTGAAAAGGTTCAATCTTTTTGGTTGTTGTCCAAGCTATGGCCCGGATTCAACCAGCGGCCATCTTGGTTCTAAAGGCTATCTCGGTGGATGGAGCTAAATGCAGAAATTCCACATTTAGCTCCCTCCACCCAGTTAGCGTTTAGCTCCCTCCGCCCAGTGAGCATTTAGCTCCCTCCACCCAGTTAGCATTTAGACACAAGATGGCCGCTAGGTGAATAATGCTACGTTCGCTCGGAAGTCAGAAGTCGTTGCTGGGAATGACGCCACACCCGAGTTGACCGCGTTCCCGTGACGACAAGATGGACGCCTCATGGAAAACCTTTGTCACTCTTTTGGAATACAGACAACTACAGAACCAGGACGAGTTGATGACAACGTATTACGCAGCATTTTACGCATGCAAACACCATAGCAACATGTCCACAGGTAGAAGTTGGACAGTACTGTGTGTACGACTGATTAAAAGCCGTTTCACACCGAGCACAGAATTCCTCATCCCCGCACCGCGTTTTCGCATTTCACTGGTGTGAAACCGCTTTTAATGAGACACAAATAGACAGAAGTGCTAAAGAACTGTTTATTACTACAGCTTTCACTACTGTTGATGCGCAGAGCAGCCATCTTGGATTTCAAAGTGGGGGTTGTGAGATTCTTCCGACTGGGAACTCGTAAATTCCGACCTCCGAGTATAGAAGCTAGGTGGCAGTTGTGTTGAAGTCGGACATTTAATCAACGGTGCATGCTGATGCTCAGCGGACCCAATCGTGAACCAACCCGTGACAAAATGGCGGTTGGCGGCTTTTGCCATCACACGCACATTTCCTCTTTTGGTTTCGGTTGCTGAATAAAGACTTTCTTTTAGGGCCCTTTGGTCTATTCCACTGGGGGTGAAGTTGCCAGATTGGTCGATGCTACCCTGAATTCTTAGACGTCGTGACTGCTGTGGAGCAGTGATGTGTTTGATGCGTCATTGAAACCGGAATTTTCACAAGCTTTTTTCAGTACATTTCTGTTATATATTTGTCATGGAAACCCCCACCACTCTCGCCCTAATGATCGGGTCCATCCCACACAAGACACAACACCGTTGATGAACATTTGAGATGCTTTGATAGACAGAGGATTACAGCTTGGCAGCTAGAAAAGCCTGATTGTGAGTATTGTATGCGCTAGATATAAATACGCCATTGAAATAGATAGATGGATTGATCATTGATTCATTGTAGATACAACAATGTATTCGTTGCACTGTGTAAGATGAGCACAAAAACATCCATTCTATCCAGGAAAGTATCGTAATTTTTTAATCAGCGTGTTAGAATCTGTTGTTGCAAAGTCCCCAAAAGACGTATAATTCCTCAAGCTGTTGATAAATAACATCGCACAGCTTCCCTTTGTTTCCTGGCCTACGCACTGTCAATCAAGCAGACACACACACACACACACACACACACACACACATACACACACACACACACCCTCGACACACAACCCCCAGACAGACGCACACACACTCACTCCAGCATCCACGCCAGCAAGACCAGAGCCAAAACACATTTAATGTCCCCTCATTATACGCCGGTATATACTATAATTAAGGTCTCCAATCAACCATTGTTTTCATGTACTCACAATCAACCGTGATTATCACTCCGTTTGAATCTATGGCCTCGCACCCCCCCCCCCCGCCCCCCGCCCCCTTTTTTAGTTTTCTATTTAATTTTTTTTTTACTTTAAGGAAGTCACGAAAAAACGTCACCAAGTTGCGGGCGGAACAGCAGGGTGTCGCGCGAGACCTTATGATCACCAGTAATTGTGCGATCTTTGTTTGAAGGCGTAGCTCAACGCTAACGCTGAAGGCCGTTTCACACCAGGGCGATGCAATATGCGGGAATTTCACCCAGCTAGCGTTTAGCTCCCTCCTCCCAGCTAGCGTTTAGCTCCCTCCACCCAGAGTGTGTGTATAGATACAGGTGGGTGATTGCTCAACAATGCTACAGGTGCATGTGGACATTAGGATTTTGAATCAGCACTTTTCTCCCGAACCCTAACTCCCCAGAAACCAGAATCAATTCATCTTTATTCCTTAGTTTTTGCAAACAATGAATGTGCTTTTGTGAGAAACTGGTGCAAAACGATTGACCATTAAACAGAGAGTAGCCTCATAATATACAAATTCAAAACAATGCAAACATTTTTATAAAAAGGTTGCAATTTAAAGAAAAATACGTCTGTTAATGTAACGCAGTAGTGTCCATGGGAGGTGGGAGTCAGTGGGTTAAACGTTAATTATAACGTGTAGTATAGTGTCCATAGGGGTGGGAATCGGTGGGATCATTGGGGGTCCCGGGTCTTGTTAACTAACCACTAACCCACTAACCTAACCGACGATCACACCCTGCAATCACATCCTTTCAGTCACTGTGTGTGTTATCCGTGTAGCGTCGACATTCCTGAGTGAAACTCCGCGTGAGTCAAATCGGATTTAGCGACGCTGATATCTAGAGTCTGGCAGCCCTCCCTCTCCACCTGTCAGACGATCTGAAACACCACCCCCACCCTCCCCACACCCATCCGACATCCACTTCCACCCCACCCCCACGGTGGATCCCCGTGACATTATGGTAATTGTCATTACCGGGGTGGTCTGGAAGTGAGGTGGTGTGTTGTGTTGTGTGTGCGTGTGTGTGACCGGCACATTAGAGAGAGTGCAATTACAGTAAGGTGTGTGTGTGGCGACCTTGCTGGATAGAGGAGGTCAGCGCGTCTCATTAGCGCCGGGTGGAGGTAAGTCAGGAGTCTCTCCTCCACTCTGCCAATCAAGAGCGGCGAGCTAGCTTGGACCGTGCACACGCACGCACGCTAATCACAGCTTTGACGCAGTCACACCGCCGCCACGCCCCCCTGCCCCAGTCACCCCAGTACTGCATCCTGCCCTCCCACCTCCACCCTTCACTGTGTCCTCCCACCACCACCCGCCACTGTGTCCTCCACCCATCACTGTGTTCTATGGTCCCACCTCCACCCTTCACTGTGTCCTCACCTCCCACCCTCCACCCTTCACTGTGTCCTCACCTCCCACCCTCCACCCTTCACTGTGTCCTCACCTCCCACCCTCCACCCTTCACTGTGTCCTCACCTCCCACCCTCCACCCTTCACTGTGTCCTCAGCTCCCACCTCCACGTGAATGTGAGGCAATACTGTAAAGCGCTTTGGATAAAAGCACTATATAAATGCAATCCATTTACCATTATGTATATGACTACTGTTTACCTTTCGTCCTCCATGTTGCCCGCGTGCACCCAGATCTTCCCGCCACTTTTGCCCACCGGTTGACGATTTAGCATCTGCACACGACACAGAGAGAGCGTCGGCTGCAAAACAACCGCAGGCGCTTTTCACACCATATCTCTAATGCGATAGATAAAGTTGAAAAAAAAAAACCCCGGCAAAGTTATCCTTTAACTCTCCAGCCGGGGAGGAATGGTAATAAAGGAAATCGGTTGAAGCGCGTCGGTTAGACACGGAGCGGTCACGGGGTAGCGTTGGTTGTCATGGTGACGGTGATAAAAAAAAGTAGTTCGGAGTCATTTAATCTAAAGTGTGGGTTTAAATCTTTTTTAATTTATGTATTATTATTATTATTGTTATTATTATTAGGGCTGTTTAAAAGTGGTTTAAGCACTTTGGGAATCAAGCTAATTAGTTTGGGGAAGCACATTATTATTGTGTCATACAAAGTAAGAAAAAATGATAATAATCAGCAGAATATTCTTGTTTTTACCATTAACCCCAGACAAACACTCGTTCAAATCTAACAAACTTAATTTAATCCGAATCCTCCGTCCCTCGACAGAAGAGAAACATTGACAAAGCGCTATCTCTCCTGTCGCGTACTTATCCTACATTTGTATATTTTCCTTCTTATCAATACCTGCATTGTTAGCATGCCAGTGGTGGACAGGAGCCAACGCCGTGATTTAGAGCGCAGTCTGAACACACTGAGGTATGCAGCCAGACCGGGGGGCAGGCAGCCAGCCAGCCAGCCAGCCAGACACACAGACACACAAGCAGCCGGACAGGCAGACACACACACAGACAGATAGTCAGCCCGCCAAACAGCCAGACAGACAGATAGATAGATAGATATATAGATACTGTCACCCAGACAGGTAGTCACACAGACAGAAAGTCAGCCAGCCAAACAGCCAGACAAGACGATAGATAGACAGTCACCCAAACAGCCAGACAGGTAGTCACACAGACAGATAGTCAGCCACCCGAACAGCCAGACAGATAGATAGATAGACAGTCATGCAGACAGCCAGACAGGCAGATAGATAGACAGTCACGCAGACAACCAGACAGATAGATAGATAGTCACCCAAATAGCCAGACGGGCAGGTAGATAGTCAGCTACACAAACAGCAAGACGGGTAGTCACACAGACAGTTAGTCAGCTACACAAACAGCTAGACAGGTAGTCAGACATTGAGGCAAACAAGCAGCCATTGATCCAACCAAACAACCAACCAGGAAGTCAGATAGATAGTGAGGCAGTCAATCTGCCAGCCAGCAAAACATTGAGCCAGGCAGGAAGGCAGACAGATAGTCCTCGAGCTAGCCAGCTAGCGAGCCAATAGTGAGGACAGTGAGGTAGCCAGTCAGCTGAACAGTCAGCCAGTTGACTTGTCTGTTAGCCATGCATGCAGACAGACAGACAGCCATACAGACAGACACACAGACAGACACACAGACAGACACACAGACAGACAGACAGACAGTTAGCTAAACAGACGGACACACAGACAGACAGACAGACAGACAGACACACACACACACACACACACACACAGATACACAGACATACAGACAGACAGTTAGCCATACAGATAGACAGACACAGCAGACAGACGCACAGCATGCACACAGGGACCGGCAGACGGGGGGGAGGGGGGGGGGGGGGGGGGTGCGGCGGTCTGGCCGCAGGGCTCCAGCTCGGCCTCGCCTGTTTGCACTCCAGTGGTTTAGTCACCAGCCTATTAAAACGCCGCCCCTCCACCTCCCCCACCCCGCACAAAGACTCCAATTACCGCAGATGAACCCCCCCCCCCCCCACGTCCTCCATCCTCCATCCTCCCCCTCCCTCCTCCCCACAACCGTTCCTGTTTCCATCTTTTTGTCTTCCCGTATTCGTACGCCTCTTGCTAACTCCTCTCTCCTCTTCTCTATTTTCAACCTCAGCTCCGTCTAAATCTGAATCCTGCGTCTGTGATATATTTTTTCTTCTCTTCCCATAGTAGATCATTTGTCCGTCACCCTGAGCCCCCTCTGGTCTCCTGGTGTCTGCTGATATTTGATACGTCCCGGGTGGAGGGAGGTGGAGAGGGAGGAGGGAGGGAGGGAGAGGGAGGAGGAGGGAGGAGAAGGAGACGTTGGTAGCTGTTGTCCCGGCGTTGGCAGTTGTAATTGTTGCCGGGGGCTAAAGCTAGCGTCCCGTGGTTATTCTGGTACTTCTGTGTCTCCCCCAAACCCCCGCCAGCCCTATCTCTCTTCTCTCTCTCTCTCTCTCTCTCTCTCTCTCTCTCGCTCTCTCTCTCTCTCTCTCTCCACCTCTTTCCCGCTCTCTCTATATTTCTCTCTCTCTCCCTCCTCCCTCCTGTCTCTCTTTCCTCTGTCTCTCCTCCTCCTGTCTCTCTCTCCTCTCTCTCTCTCTGTCTCCTCCACTCTCTCGTCGATCTATTTCTCTTTCTCTCTCTCGTCATCTCTTCTCCTCTCTCCTCTTTCTATCTTTCTCCTTCTTTCTCTTCTCATCTCTCGTCTCTCTCTCTTCTCTCCTCCTCTGTGGCACCAGTTGCAAAGCGTAACCATGTGCCTCTTTGGTGACAGGAAGTGTAGTATTGGACCAACGCAAAGTCTGACAACGATATGCGAATCTATGGCGAGTTGTATATGTGTACCGCTAGTCATGTGCCCATTTGAAACAGACCGACTTGTATGGCCTCCGGTATGGCGACACACCAGCCAGCGCGGTGCCCGTTCCGTGCCTGTTCGGAAAAACGGGCCGATGGCTTGAAGCTTTCTCGGGAACTGCTCATCCAAACAACGTCGCACTCAACACCGCACTTCCGTGGGCTCCTCACTCAGCAATAAACCTGCCAATTGTGAGCAGTCCATCGGATGAACGGTTCAAATCTAAATTCATCCACACACACACACACACAGAGACTCCTTCGATGCTTCGATATCATCCGTCTATGTCAGTGCACAGGGTTCGGACATAAAACCTGAACAATGATTGGGTGAGTTTCAATGTTAAAGGGTAACTTCAGGATTTCTCAACCTCAACCCCCAATCCTTTTGGGTCTAACTGACTGACCAGGACAACAATGTTTGAAAGTGTTTCCAATATTAAGTGAAAAATGTCCTCTAAAAGGGCTTATATTTGCCACGGACAGGCTCAGATTGTTATACGTGTTTGACAGCGTTATGAAAAGTGTCCTACAGAGAAATATTGCTTTTTTCTTCACGTTCGCTTGCTCTGGTCTATTTGTTATTGTGTCTAATCAAGTGTCAAGGACAAGTCTCGCTCTGGGCAAGTACTGTGCTTTCGTACCAATAATGATCTAGATATAGTATAATAAGTATAATATTCAGTTTGAAGTATAATATTCAAGAGAGATACACACATACTTATCTTCATATTTATCTAATGTGAAGGTTAGATAATACTTGATCCAAGATGGGAAAATGTGAAAACTACTGGAAATAATTGCCTTGACTAACTGACTAAATGACTAACTAACTACTTTGTGAAATACTACTCATAAATAATATAATAGTAATGTTCATCTGAAATCTGTGGAACACCGGACAATTTTGAGCCCTGTGGAAATTGAAATGACCGACCAACCAACGTCCCAGAATTATGTTCCTTTTTGGAGTTACCAAGGTAACCATCCGGCAGGTGAAACCGCTACGTTTACACGACCATGGCGGGTCTGCTGCTGCGCTAGCTGCTGTAACGTGCAAATCAAACCGTGCTTTAAACAAACCCTCTCTAGAACCTTCTCTTCCTCCACACTCAGCGCTCACGTGACGCCGCTGCAGGCTAGCGCGACGCCACCTCCCCGCTCGGTAACCCCTCGGCAACGCTGCCGCGACCTTCCTCGACCTCTGTCTCTCGGTCTCCTCGGTTCTCCTCGCCGCCTCTCCGGCGGCACGTTGACCTTCCACCTCCGGTAGCGCAGTGGGAATACTAGTACACACCTACGCCACCCCCCTCGAGGGTGGAGGTGCCACGGAGAGGCGAGAAGCTGGACGGCCGACAGCGGCTCCGCAGCTAGCTAGCTAGTGGAGGTCATCTGGTGCGGACCAGAAGGTCGCTAGTTAGAGGAGGTCATCTGGTGCGGACCAGAGGGTCGCCGGTTTGAGTCCCTGGCTCCTGCTGACTGAAAGAGGTAATTCGCTCGACTAAACCCTAAGCTGAGCTCGGTTGTTTCCCTGGCTGCTTCGTTGTTGTTGTCGGTGTAAATATACATAGATATTAAGTATATATATCTATATATATACAGTATATAGATACACTGTCTATATGTGTGTGTGTGTGTGTGTGTGTGTCCTTGTGTGGGCGAATGTGAGGCATTAAAAATGGAAAAGGATTTGAGTGGCGGTGCCCGCTTAATAAACAACAGCCTTTCTGAGACCACGTATCTCTTATAGACAATATAGGAGTTGAGTTTCACCACGATTGTAGTGCTAATAATCGTAGCGCCAGCTGGAGAGGTGGGCGTGCTATTAGGGGAGGGGTGGAGGAGGACGTAGGTAGTGGGTACACATGATCTGTACATCATAATGGGCCTCACACTGCAGTGAACGCTGGATTAATATGCACCACGCTGTTAGGACACCGGTGTAAATACCCACCACTGCTTTACATATCTCACTCCCCTGAGTTCTGGCGGAGCAGAGAAAAATCTCTCCCTGTTCTCTAATTTATATCGAGACCCCAGGCTCTGCTTTTGTAGTTTTTGTAGTATTTAGTTTTACCCCGGGGCCACCGGTATGAATATGCTATTGGACAAATGATACGACTCAGATTCTGAATCGTAGGCTTGAATAAAGATTGTGTTCTCAACCTACCCCCCTTTTTTTTTCCTATTCAATTTGATTTTTTTGTTTTTATTCGAAATATCAAGTTAAGAATTAAAATAGCGCGCAACCATTTTGTATGCGGTGCCCGTGTGTACAAAATGGTACGAACGTGAAAGAGTTAAGTTGACTTCTGTCGCGTTGAACGCACAGCGATCCTCTGAAATACTCCCACGATCTAATATTCGTTTTGACGAAGAAACGTGTCTTGTTATGGAAGTACGTTCTCGCCTTTCCAAAGTAAGATAATTCAGAAATAGTCGCCTGAAAACCTTTTAGACGACCAATTTACAGACTCTTTTAATACAGGGGGGAAACCCTCCAGGTCTACGGTAACAATCATTACTCTTCTTGTCTTAATATAGGCTAGTTCATATCGTGTGCCATTAAATTTCCATGTACATTTTGGGAAACGAAAGGGAGGATGTGGTAAATTTCGGATGTCACCACGACCTCCAGAGAATGATCATCGCATGAAGCACACGTGCATAATTCATGTTGATATTACCTTGATAAGTTAGCAGAGACTGTAGACCCATCAGCAACAGTCAAGCTCGTGGGCTCACGTCTATTCATAACAAACCGTACTTTGGACTGGATCAACCGAGGCAGGGTATGGCTTAGTAGTGGCAGTAGCTCAGGAGGTAAGAGTGGTTGGCTGGCAATCAGAAGGTTGCTGGTTCGATCCCCCGGGCTCCACCTAGCTAAGTGTCGAGGTGTCCCTGAGCAAGACGCCAACTTAACCCTACCTGCTCCTGACGTGTTGGTTGTTACCTTGCATGGTTGACACCGCTGTCGATGTATGAATGGGTGAATGTGAGGCAATACGGTAAAGCACTTTGGATAAATGCGCCATATAAATGCAATCTTTTTACCATTTAGTATCCTGGTTTTACAGGGTTTGATTCCCAGCCCGAAAAAGGCTCCAGGTTCGACCCCAAATATCCGCAGTCTACCTGTAGTGCAGGCATTCCCTAGCTTCCTACCTGCTCATTAATCTAAAAGTCAGACCACAGCGTCTGCTAAATGCCTCAACTTAACTGTAGGCCACATC
>PIJE02002108.1:62500-65123 GCA_002895965.2 Coryphaenoides rupestris | reverse complement strand
ACACAGTCCATTATGTCACGTCGTGTTTGCATCGTATGTACAGACACACACACACCAGACACAGACACACACACACACACAACACACACACACACACACACACACACACACACACACACACACACACACACACAGACACACAGGGCTGTTGCTCATAGCACGCTAACACGCTAACATGTTGATTAGCACGGGGACACAATCTGGTGGGAATAAAGAGCAGTTAGCACGTTAGCACGTTAGCACACTAAAGAGACGTGGGAGCATGGGAGAGCGCAAAGTAAAGTTGGGTCATGTGTGCGTGCGTGCGCGTGCGTGCGCGTGTGTGTGTGTGTGTGTGTGTGTGTGTGTGTGTGTGTTTTCCTATTCGATAGACAGTAGTAGTTAGGTAGGCTCGTTAGTGGTCCTGTAAAGGGAATACAATGACAGGAAAAACACCTAATTCTGCGTACAACAATGTTGTTGCGTTATGTCAAACTCATTCAATCACCACAAACATTAAATCGATAGACATGTGGGGAAATCACCGTATGAGATGCGTTCCCCGTTGGTCGGAGGGGTACTATTTATATTAAGCGGAGCTCGGCTTGCTGCTAATCATTAATAGGTGGTCTGTCGGCTCGGAATTCAACGCACTAAAATCAATTGGGTAGAGTGTGTGTGTGTGTGTGTGTGTGTGTGTAGCTGTGGCGCAATGTGTGTGGTGGTGGTTGTGTGTGTGTAGCAAGTGTGTGTGTGTGTGTGTGTGTGTGTGTGTGTGTGTCTGTCTGTCTGTTTGAACCGTGTGTGTGTGTGTGTGTGTGTCTGTGCACACAGTGTGTGTTTGCGTGCGGTATCTTTGTACACAGTGTGGTGTTTGTGCGTGTGTGTGCATGTGTGTTCAATATGTGTGTCTCTGAGCAATGTGTATCACACCAACACACACACACCACACACACACACACCCACATCTACCCACACACACACACACACACACACACACACACACACACACACACACACCCAACACACACACACACACACACACACACACACACACACACACGACACACACACACTACACACACACACAGACACACACACACACACACACACCAACACACACATACACGCAGACACACAAACACGCACACACACACACACACACACCACACAGATACACACACACACAAGTACATCTTACACACCTCATCCAGACACACACACACACACACACACACACACACACAACACACACACACACACACACACACACACAACACATAGATGGAACACACACAAACACACACAACGCACACACACACACACCACACACACACAGCCTGACACACACTTATGCACACACACACACGCACACACACACGAGGAGAGGCGAGGCGGGCGGGGGAGTGTGTGTCCCGGCCCGGTCTCCAGGGGGTGGAGGTGTGTCCAGCACAGATGCAGTCCTGATTAATTGGGCGCGACGCAGGGAAGAGCTTCTGGAAACTGCAGCCTAAACACCACCGCACAGACACACACACACACAGACACACACACACACACACACACACACACACACACACACACACACACACACACACACACACACACACACACACACACACACACACACACACACACACACACACACACACACACACACACACACACACACACACACACACACACACAGACACACACACACACACACACACACACACACAACACACACACACACACACACACACACACACACACACACAGACACACAGACACACACACAACACACACACAAACAGACACACAAACACAGACACACACACACACACACACACACACTACACACACACGCACATGCATATACACACACACACACACACACACACACACACACTTGCGCACACACACACTTGCGCACACACACACACACCCTGTCCTCCCCCTGTTTGGAAGTGGTAAGTCAGCAGGTTGCATGCTGGGAGAAGGACGTTGGTATTCGGCTGGCGTGCGTCTGGCTGGGCGTCCGGTCTGCTGGGCGCCCCACCTAGCGGACCCCCCCACCCACACACACACACACACACACACACACACACACACACACACACACACACACACACACACACACACACACACACACACAGACACACACACACACAAACACACACACACACACACACACAGACACACACACACACACAATCTCTCTCACACCCACACACACACACACACACACACACACACACACACACACACACACACACATGGAATGAGACAGTGTGGAGAGAGAACAGAGGAGAGAGAGAGGGAGAGAGAGAGCGAGAGAGAGAGAGAGAGAGAGAGAGAGAGAGAGAGAGAGAGAGAGAGATGTGGAAACAGACATGGCGAGGCAGAGACACGCCGACAACATTCAGAGGAGCCCCCACCAACCACCACCACACACACACACCCCTTCACACACACACACACACACACACACACACACACACACACACACACACACACACACACACACACTCACACACACCCGCCACGCCACTGTCACGCAGCACAGGAAGCCCCCGGCAGCTGGTGGCATGTGTCTGAGCCAGGAGGATAAGACCTCGCCACCAACCTCCCCCCCCCCCCCCCCCTCCTCTCTCTCCTCTCC
>PIJE02002108.1:52500-55000 GCA_002895965.2 Coryphaenoides rupestris | reverse complement strand
CTCTCTTTCTCTCTCTCTCTGTCTCTCTCTCTCGCTCTCTCTCTCTCTCTTCCTCTCTTTCTTTTCTCTTCCCTCTCTTTCTTCCCTCCCGTCGCTGTCGACCGGGAGACCAGCAGGAGAGCGGAGAAAGGAGTGAAAAAGGAGAGAGAGAGAGAGAGAGACAGAGAGAAACAACCATCCATCTCTCCCACAAAGAAAAACAACAGGCCTTTTAAATAAAATAAAAATTAAATGGAATCCCTCAACCGAAGGCCATGATGGCCATGTGGAGGAGGAGGAAGAGGAGGAGGAGGAAGTGGAGGAGGAGGAGAAGAAGTAGGAGGAAGAGGAAGAGAAAGAGGAGAAGAGGGAGGTGGAACGTGATGGTGGTGGTGGAGGTGGTGGTGATGGTGGAGGGTGGTGGTGGTGGTGGTGGTGGCGGTGGCGGGGAGATTGAGCAGCGGTGGGGGCCTCATACCGAGGGGCATTTGCCTAGTAACGGCCCCGGAGATGTCTCTGAACACCAGAGAACAGGCAGAGCCATTGTCCGGGCTCGTCTGGACCCCGGCACCACCTCGCAGTCGAGGAGGCCAGCGTGTGCCTCCGCCGCACAACGGTGGCAGCCATTAAAACATTCTTCTTCTTCATCCCCGTGAACGCGCTACACTCTGAGTCGTCTTGGTTCTCAACGCTCGCTAGACTATCTTACTTTGTGGGGACTGTGTTGCGTTGTGGGGACAGTGTTACTGTGTGGGGACTGTGTTACTGTGTGGGGACTGTGTTACTTTGTGGAGGGAACTTTGTTCATTTGTAGGGACTATGTTACTTTGTGGGGACTTTGATGTGTTGTGGGGACTGTGTGTCAACATGCAAGAAGAGCCACAGCTTCCAATGCAAACTGTTCTAAAGATACTGTATATATATGTTGTAAAAAACAAATGTAGTATATATATTATATATATATACAGTATGTATATATTACTTGTGTTATCATGATGTTTATAGCCACATACAATTATGTTCTCTCCTCTCATGGACAATATGTATGGCCCATGTTCAAACTCATGAAAAAAATGACCTTTCAATTTTACAGACAATTCATCCTATCACTACCAGACCAGAGAGAGACAGAGTGAGAAGATTGAGGGAGATAAAGAGAATAAAAGACATATCCAAGAAAGACTCGTTCACCTTCCCAGAATGCACCTTGATAAAAACACAGACCACTTCCAGTAAGGCTATATGATGATTTTATTGCTGTTCTTTTTTTATTTTATTTTTTTTTTAAATCTTTGATTGCACCTCACAGGTGTGTCAGACCACAGACACAACATGTCCCTCAGTAACAACTGGGATCATAGTGTTTTACATCCCATCATTAAAATAAACAAAAACAAAGGGTTTTCGCCCTACACACACACACCTCTCCAAACCAAGTGAAGCCAGACACACGTAGGGGTTACAGTTACAGCGCTGTGGGCGGTGGCGGTACGAGCAGAAGCGCACAGACGAGACATTTTGGCACAAAATGGCTGACCGCCGAGGGAGGGGGAAGCCGTCTGAAGCGAGCATGATGCTGGCATGAACCTAGCACAAAGGGTCATCGGTCCGGGTGGCAGGGCAGTCATAATACACACTGTACAGGTAAACAAACCGTTCCCCGACACGAGGAAGATGAGGGTGGTGACGATGAAGACGAAGAGGACGAAGGCGCAGGACCTCCTGTGCGTGTGTGTGTGTGTGTGAATTCATCGCTTGTTCTTCGGTTGTTCAGTTTGGCAACACAGGACTCGTATGCGGGGGTCTGTATGTAGAAGACCCCCCTGACCTGATAGGCTCGCTCTCATAGATTGTGAGCGTAACACATGATAGGTAACCTTAAGTGTTGGACACACACAAACACATCGTCACGACCAGTGAAAACACATCAAAACCCTATAAATGTAAATGTATAAAAAAAAACCACAGAGAACAGAGACAGTCCTTAAAAAAATCGTTAAAATCGTTAACCTGGTCATTTATTTCCCAAGAAAAAACGTTACAGTATTTTACAGTACTGTGCTGTCCGAAAAACATGACAATGAAATAACGTTAAAAAAAATTACAATTACATTCAAGCATATAACACACTTTTCTTGCTTTTGCTTTTGGCCGTTGGGGGGGGAGGCTGGGTACTGCAATTCCCAGCAGCCACCTGTGCAGAATCCCATACGCACACACACACACACACACACACACACACACACACACACACACACACACACACACACACACACACACACACACACACACACACACACACACACACACACACACACACACACACACACACACACACACACACACACACACACACATACACGCACGCAAGTGCACGGCGCCATGGTAACCGGGCTGGGTAGGCGGGTGTCAAGAGTGTCCAGAGCGGCGCGGTGGCGAGCGGCGGTATTACCTCACCGACGACGACTTCATCAGCCGTAAGTGGCTGGGTTTGGAGGGGAGGGGGGGCTTGGGGGTGCGG
>PIJE02002108.1:45000-47500 GCA_002895965.2 Coryphaenoides rupestris | reverse complement strand
AGGTGCCGTCGGGGGCGGGCCTGTCTTGGCGTGCGTGGTGACATGGTTGGTGGTGACGTGCGCCGCGCCGGGTCGCAGTTGGCTGGCCACGCCCTGAGCGGCGAGCGCGGAGGCCGAGCGCACGGTGATGGCGCCGGTCCTCGTGGCGGGGTGGCAGATGGTCGTCGCCGGGGGGAGGGGCCTGTTGCCGGGAGCGCTGCCCGGATTCAACTCAGACTAAGAGAGGAAGAAAGAGAGACAGAGAGAGAGAGAGAGAGAGAGAGAGAAAGGAGGGGTTGGGGAGAGAGAGAAAGAGAGAGAGAGAGAGAGAGAGGTGAGGGAAATAGAGGAAATGAGAGAGAGAGAGTGAGAGAGAAAGAGAGAGAGAGGAGAGGGGGGGGTGAGAGAGAGTGTTAAGGGGCTGGTTCACCTACAGGGAAATACGGTTTCCTTCTGCTCTGTTCTGTGAATTATTGTAATGCCCAAACGGCTACAGGAAAGTGGGGTGAGTCTTTCAGAGAGTATTTTTGCAGCATGTGTTCAGGGGAACATAATGACTCAGACAAAGAGCCACTTCACTATGGCCTCCACTTTATCCCAGAACCCCCACAATCCACTATTCACTCTTTCTTTCTTTCTTTCTTTCTTTCTCTCTCTCTCTTTCTTCCTCTCTTAGTCTGCCTCGGTTTCCCCCTCCTTCCACATCAAATTAGGAACTCTGCAGCGTCCGCGGCAAACAGCGTAGATTCATCAGCAAGAGCAAGACCAGACCAGAACCAGACCAGACAGGTTCAGACCGGAACCAGATGAGACAGGACCAGACCAGGCCAGGACCAGAATAGACCAGAGCATAGCAGAACCAGACCCGACAGGACTAGACCAGACAGGACCAGACCAGACCAGACAGGACCAGACAGGACGAGACTGGACTGCACGTGTGTGTGTTGTGTTGTGTTGTGTTGTGTTGTGTTGTGTTGTGTTGTGTGGTGTTGTGTTGTGTTGTGGGTGTGTTGTGTTGTGTTGTGTTGTGTGTGTGTTGTGTTGTGTTGTGTGTGTGCTCTCTCTCTCTCACACATAATATGAGAAACATTCAGCACCACTACAGCCCCATGTTACCATGGGAACATTCAGCACCACTCCAACCCCATGTTACCATGGGAACATTCAG
Organism: Coryphaenoides rupestris; assembly: GCA_002895965.2. Taxonomy (NCBI): domain Eukaryota; kingdom Metazoa; phylum Chordata; class Actinopteri; order Gadiformes; family Macrouridae; genus Coryphaenoides; species Coryphaenoides rupestris. Next base: position 46,353 of record PIJE02002108.1, on the reverse strand, counting down.
CACCACCACAGCCCCATGTTGTCATGGGAACCCATAGCACCAATACAGTCCCTTGTTGCCATGGGAACCCACATCACGACTACTACTCCCTGGGGTGCCACACGAGGCCCCCCCTCTCTCTCTCGCTCGCTCTCCTCCTCTGCAGCTCTTTCTCACTCCCCGTCACGTATGTACACTCTACCTCCATTTTCGTGTGTGTGTGTGTGTGTGTGTGTGTGTGTGTGTGTGTGTGTGTGTGTGTGTGTGTGTGTGTGTGTGTGTGTGTGTGTGTGTGTGTGTGTGTGTGTGTGGGTGTGTGTGTGTGTGTGTGTGTGTGTGTGTGTGTGTGTGTGTGTGTGTGTGTGTGTGTGTGTGTGTGTGTGTGTGTGTGCAGGTGTGCCACTGCTACAGCTGAATATGGGATTTGAGGACGGTCTGAACAGATGGTCCTATAAATGTGTGTGTGTGTGTGTGTGTGTTCTCATGTGTGTGTGTTCTGTGCATGTGTGTGCTCTCGCGTGTGTGTGTGTGCGCTCACACAGACACCGAACACACACACACACACACACACACACACACACACACACACACACATGAGAACACGCGTGTGTGTGTGTGTGTCATGTTACGAACCCGTTCTATCCAAATCCCAAACGAGAGCACGCCCGTATGAATCACACGCACACACACACGCACACACACACACTGGGATCCCCTTTGCGGTGAGAAGACAGTGGAGCTTAAGGCCAGACTATAGACAGGGCGGGGTGTATGTCTCTAACACTCTCCATTACACTGGGCTTTTCAGGGGACTTGAATACGTTATAAATAAATCCGTCTCAGAGCCAGGCCTGTATCCGGGGAGGAATCACAGCTGGCCCGTTCTGGGCTGGTGCTATGGCCTGTTAATGTGTTGTTGTTGTTGTTGTTGTTGTTGTTGTTGTGCTTGTGGTTGTGTTGTGTTGTGTGTGCGTTGTGTGTTTGTGTGTTAACATTGTGTGTGTGTGTGGTTGTTCTGTGTGTGTGTGTGTGTGTGTGTGTGTGTGTGTGTGTGTGTGTGTGGGTGTGTGTGTCTGTGTGTGTGTGTGTGTGTGTGTGTGTGTGTGTGTGTGTGTGTGTGTGTGTGTGTGTGTGTGTGTGTGTGTGTGTGTGTGTTTGTTGTCTTAATGTGGTGTCTGTTAATATGGTGTGTGTATGTGTTGATGTGTTGTGTGTTGTGTGTTGATGTGTTGTGTGTTGATGCTTTGGATGCTTGCTGTCAAACACAGCGTGGCTGCGTTGTCATGGTAACCCTGAGTGTAGATGTCAGGAAGGGGACCCACATAAAAAAAACATGTGTATGTCTGTGTGTGTGTGTTTTCTGAACTGCATGCT
>PIJE02002108.1:20000-42500 GCA_002895965.2 Coryphaenoides rupestris | reverse complement strand
TTTAGTTTCAAAATCGTGCTCTCTTCCGCTATCTCTTTAAGACATGAAAATGAAACAAAACATAAAACACGTTCCCTATTTTAACACCACACCACACCAAACGCAAATGTGCGATCTGCTCTCACTAGATTAACTGTATTTCCTACACCCACAAGAGTACAGGGTGATACAGTACTGAGTCTGCGCGAGACAGAGCATGTGCGTCAGTTACAGATGGCCTGAGGTCCAAACCCAAGCCCACAGGATTGGGCTTCTGAGGGTGGGGGGCGGGGCGGGGGTGGTTGGACCGACATCTCTGCTCTGGTGCATTCCTCTTCCTCCTATCTCCCTCTGACATCCACACAGGGCTGTCTGTTGGACAGGCCTGACCCAGCTTATGTGCGCCCATGCTCTGGGCCCCCAGGTCCCTGCTGGAGGCCAAACCTCCCCCCTGCCTCCGCCCACCCCCCCCCGCCCCGCCCCCTGCTCCGGTGGGGCTGACTGTCAAATGTCATGCAGTCTCTCCTACGGTCATGAACTCTGAGAGTGTGAGGTAGTCTGGTTCTGCTCTGGTTCTGGTCTAGTCTGGTCCTGGTCTGGTCTGGTTTGGTCTGGTCCTGTCTGGTTCTGGTCTGGTCTGGTCCTGTCTGGTCTAATCCTGTGTACTGTTTGCAGACACTGGCAACATTCTGGGAATATCCAGGGAAACTTTGAGCATTTAAAATGTCAGTTCACTTCCTTAATTTATTAATTGTGCAACTTCCTCAAGAATATAGTCAACATACATCCGCGTATGTTCTCACAGACTGTCTGTGTACAGTTGTGTCATGTGTGTCTGCTACTGTACACCACTCAGCCACTCAGACATTCAGTTTTGTCTAACTCCCTCCCCGGCCACCATGTGACAACAACAACAGTCGTGTTTAGCCCACATAAATTCATTCACTAGACTGTGAATATATTTCCCGTCAAATTCATCTTCAGTTCGATGTCATAAAAAAAATACATTTTATATTATTTTTTAAATGTTGTTTATTTTTTTATAAACATTTATATCAGGTTCTAAAATTCCAAATTAATATTGAATGACTTGATTGTTACAAGATGGCATGACGTTTCCCGACGGACAATCACAATCACAATCACAATAACAAACATACGGACGTACCTTGTTGTCCAGTGCTGCTGAGGGTGAAACACGCTCCGTCAGCGACACCTGTGGGTTCAACCGAGACATTACACGCGGAACGGCGGACCAATCACTGCAGCGCGTTATTTGGAGAGCAGTTACAGCCACTCACCTGTAGAGGGGGCAAGGAGCTCACTTCCATGGCGCTCTCCTGTCGGCAGAGGCCACCAAGTACAATGTTAGGTCATATACAGTAACACACGCCTGAGTGTGACTTCATGCTATATAACATAACACAGCTGTCACGAGTTTATAGATATATATATATATATTTATGTATCATTTTAAGGTAATCCGCAAGGGTGTTCTTGGTGTGTTGCCTCACGCACTTTACAATGTTTCATTGAGAAAGCAGAATGTCAACAACAAAAATCACAGAAAAAATACATATGAGATATATAAGAGTGAATTTTCATCAACATTATTAACTAAGGAAAATGCAGCATGCAGTTCAGAAAACACACACACACAGACACACACATGTTTTTTTTATGTGGGTCCCCTTCCTGACATCTACACTCAGGGTTACCATGACAACGCAGCCACGCTGTGTTTGACAGCAAGCATCCAAAGCATCAACACACAACACATCAACACACAACACACAACACATCAACACATACACACACCATATTAACAGACACCACATTAAGACAACAAACACACACACACACACACACACACACACGCACACACATACACCATGTTAACACACACACACACCACATTAACACACAACACACACACACACACACACACACACACACACACACACACACACACACACACACACACCACATCAATGCACAACACACACCTCAGTAAAATAACAACCACAACAACACACAATGTTAACACACCAAATCAACACAACGCATCACATCAACACAACACAACCACAAGCACAACAACAACAACAACAACAACAACAACACATTAACAGGCCATAGCACCAGCCCAGAACGGGCCAGCTGTGATTCCTCCCCGGATACAGGCCTGGCTCTGAGACGGATTTATTTATAACGTATTCAAGTCCCCTGAAAAGCCCAGTGTAATGGAGAGTGTTACAGACACACACCCCGCCCTGTCTATAGTCTGGCCTTAAGCTCCACTGTCTTCTCACCGCAAAGGGGATCCCAGTGTGTGTGTGTGCGTGTGTGTGTGCGTGTGATTCATACGGGCGTGCTCTCGTTTGGGATTTGGATAGAACGGGTTCGTAACATGACACACACACACACACGCGTGTTCTCATGTGTGTGTGTGTGTGTGTGTGTGTGTGTGTGTGTGTGTGTGTGTGTGTGTGTTCGGTGTCTGTGTGAGCGCACACACACACACGCGAGAGCACACACATGCACAGAACACACACACATGAGAACACACACACACACACACATTTACATTGAATTTATGTTCAACGTTTAAGGCATTTGGCAGGCGCTTTTATCCAAAGTGACTTAGCAATGACTACATTGTGAGACAACAATATATCGCTGAGGCTACATCAGAATTAGAATCAGAATCAGAATCAGATTTATTGCCATAGTTTTTACATTTGCCATTTAAAGATACAGATCTGAATAGAACAAGTTCTAAGCGCGTCATAGTTGCTAGGTTGACAGCTATATAGCACACACACACACGCACACACACATACAGACACACGCACACACACCGACCTTAGCGTTGGGCGGGGCTGTGTGTTGTGTTTTAGGAGGCAGGTTCTCCCTCCCGGTCCTCGCTGGGTCTGGGGTCGTCCTCTGAACCAGGTTGCTCTTCAGACCGGTGCCTGATTGGCTGAAACACACACGCCAAACACACCCAATGAATGTAATAAAATGTCTTTTAAATGCTCCAATATTAAGAAATGACGAAAAAATGATTCAGTGTACTGTTGTAGGGGTCGAAATATTGGAACGCTAAATAGTCACCAAAAAAACTGCTTCAATTAATGTCGCTGCTATTTTTAGAACGATTTCCTGATGTGGTTTTTCGTTTGACTATGAATTCAAGTGAGTACCTTGAAAGCACTGAAAGAACTCTCTTGATTGGATGATTATTATTATTGTTATTACTGTAATAATGCCCCGAACAAACTAATCGGCGTAAACAAAAGCGCTACGGGAGTACAGGTTGTACCACATTACCCTTGTTTACACGTGTCCTGTGTGCAACTGTGCTTGGAATCTGAGAAGATGCATGATGCGTGACAGAAAGAGGGCCAGTGGGTTCTCATGAGCATCGCTGTAGTTTATCATGAGACATAAATAGATCATTATTATAATTATTATTCCCCGGCAGCACGTTACGCAACAGGGGACGACGTCATATCGGCCTTTGCGTATGTCTGTATTTTGAAGCTGTTCATTTAAGTTGTCCTGAGATTGTTTGTCTCTGCTTGTTGAACTGTGATCTACGCTGTTTCTATTAGCTACCCGTGTCTGTGTTCTGCTGATGTCCGTCTGTGTTGTACTTTAACTGTAAATAATGTGTATTGTTTTAAACTAGCCTCCTGGCTAATTCTGGTATATTTACAATACTGTCTATTAATATGCACTGTCCCTGACAAATAAACTAACTAACTAAATAAATAAATAAACAGAGTTCAGACTTAGAGAGATGAATTGGTCGCCAGTTCCAACGAATGCTGCTTTACATTGAATGACAATGAACTCTTAGCGTGTCATTAATTGCTCACACGTCATTATGTGGTCATATCCCATCACAGGATTGCACAAACGTTGAAGCTAACATCCGCTGAGTCAAAAACGTAAAAAACGTTTTTGTGATTGCGTCACAGTTGAGACAGTTATGTCTGTCAGTAACGTCAATCAATTCCAAAATGATCCAATCACATTGCTCCTCTGCCTTAGTCCCACGTTGTCCCACTCACTATCAATCCCACTGTCAATCAAAAATATAATTGTCCAATTATAACCCTCGTACATTTTGTACATTCAATTTGAAGTTTTTATTGTCATGTACCAAACAATTACAGTGAAGCAGTCTCAGGCTCCCTTCAACAAAGACAACATACATATACCGTATAACAACAGGGACGTATTTAACATGTAATATGTTGAATAGTGTCTTGGTGGTGAGGGTGTACAACTCCCAAACGTCCTTAATGACAGGCATCTGAGTAATGATACTACTACACAGGAGCAGGGCAGGACCGCGTGGCTGCGTACCTGGCGTGGTTGAGGAGCGCGGGGACCTTCTTCTCCGCGAAGCCCGAGCAGATGATCTTGGAGGTCTTGAACTCGTCCACCTCGCCAATGACGATGACCGCAATGTCGCCGTCGCGGCCCAACTGCCACGTGACGCTCTTAGCGTTGGCTGGAGAGAGAGAGACAGAGAGAGAGAGAGATAGACAGAGAGAGAGAGAGACAGAGAGAGATAACATTGCTTACATTGCTTGAATGCTTTCCCAGCAAATACCAAACTTTATAATACTGGTATGGCACGAGGTGGCACACACTGGTGGATGTCGTGTTTTGTGGCCGTTTAGTGGGTGGCAGTGTGTTTAAAAACCTTTAAAGCTCTTAGTCAGCCCAGAGGGGTTTCATGCTAAGACTATCAGAGGTCAGACCTGGAAAGTCCCACGAGAGAGAGAAATAAACACAAGAAACATGCAGTGAAATACAGGAAATCTCTTGTAAAGATTCTCCGCATAGTGAGATCTTATTGCATCAACGGAATGTCGCCGTCGCTGTGGGAAGACTTTTCAAAAGCGCGCAAACCATTTTTTAACACATATCTTTGAAACTGTGGTGAAGGTGCGGACAGCTGAGGCAGAATCCTGCGGACAAGACTGCTGACGTGTTTTGGTGTTGTGATGATTCAGAGTGTGAACCAGATAGTGGCGCTTGTATGTGGAGTGGTTGCCTTGGTAACTCTCGGTAACGCTGTCAATGTTCTTGTTGGAACCTGCAAGAACCCACTCACTGTTTTAGTTCATCTCCTCTTATAGTCCCTCTCTCTCTCTCTCTCAAATACAAAATCATAGTCTCTCTCTTTTCTTCTTCTCGTCTTTCTCTCTCAAATACAAAGCATAGACTCTCTCTCTCTTCTAGTCTCTCTCTCTCACTCTCTCTTCTAGTCTCGCTCTCTCTCTTTCCAATACACAAGCTAGTCTATCTTCTTCTTCTAGTCTCTCTTTTTTCTTGTCTCTCTTCTCAAATACATAATCCTAGTCTCTCTCTTCTTGTTCTAGTCTCTCACTCTAAACGTTCTTCTAGTCTCTCTCTCACTCTCTCTCTCTCTTTCCAATACAAAGCCTATTCTATCTTCTTCTTCTAGTCTCTCTTTTGTCTTGTCTCTCTCTCCCAAATACATAATCCTAGTCTCTCTCTCGCTCTAATCTTCTTCTAGTCTCTCTCTCTCTCTCTCTCTTTCCAGCACACCCATGTCTCTCTCTCCCTCCAACACATCCCCATAGTCTCTCTCTCTCTCTCTCTCTCTCTCGGTCACTCTCTCCCATGACCTTACCATGGACAGCCACTTCAGGTTGCCACCACAGCACACGTGACATGTCATTGTAACTGCTGGTGTCTGTTGCGCTTGGCAGCACACAGGGAACTGCGTTCATGTCGGCTGCGTGCGTAGCGCACAACGCATTTAATGGCCTCGTAAACAGAGACGTGTGTTATCATAACCAACAGGTTTTGCCAGCCTGCTTGTCAATAGCATTCCAGCGCACAGAAGCCTGGGCCGGACGGGATTAGTCAGAAGGACTGAAGTCGAACCGGAGTGCCCGCCACCTGGCTTCAGGTTGCTGGTTCGATCTCCGGGCTCCGCCAAGCTATGTGTTGAGGTGTCCCTGAGCAAGACACCACCTAACCCTAACTGCTCCTGACTTGTTGGTTGTTACCTTGCATGGTTGACACCGCCGTCGGTGTATGAATGGGTGAATGTGAGGCAACTGTAAAGCGCTTTGGATAAAAGCGTCATATAAATGCAATCCATAACATAATTTACTAGTGTAAACGAGAAAGGTGTATTAATTGGTTGTTCACTGCTAACGAGTGAAAGCAAAATAGTAAACAAGAGTAGTACCTGGTTCCCCTGCTGGTACCCTGGTTAAGTTAAGTTGTGAGGTTGAGGATGGTTAAAGGTGGTAACGTTTAGGTTAACTAGGACAGTTGTGGTGTGGTGTGTTTACCGTCAGCATAGGCTTCTGTTGTGGGAAAGCGATGCACTGTGGGAACATTCTACAGAAAGGTCTCTCTGGTGGTGTCTCAACACCGAGATAAACTGTGTCATGATGACAAACCAGGAAGCGATGTTATTTCCAAGAAAAGTCCTCCAGTCTTTCACACAAAGAGTCGATTCTATGTTCTATGTTTACCAGACCAGACCTTAAGTTGTCTATCTGGAAAGGGTTTTTTCACTACGGACATGCACGCTCACGACACAAAAGTAAATAGTTTTAGAATAGTAGTGAGTAATTATTAGTAACTTAGTCTCAACACAAGTCAACGTGGTATTAAAATGCATGAACTGTGTCTGTACACGACTGTTTCAACTGAAAAAGTGTTGATTTAACCTTTAATCATTTAGAAGACTTGCATACTCAGCTATCCAGACCTAATCAAGCTCTCTCTTTGTTTTTCACACACGTTGCTTTCCTGTGTGACTTCCTGTCTAACCCCCACTTAATTGTTTCAAGAAATAGGGCCTTGACTGACTTCCTGTTTGACATGGAAGCTCTAGACTGGTAACACTCCTCAACTTCCTCTTAACACGGCCGGTAGCCGGCACAGAGAAACGCACGGACTATGTGACGTTAGGCTTGAGCTTGTGTGTGTGTGTGTACACTTTTGTATGCATGGTGTGTGTGGTGTGTGTGTGGAGGGGGAGCATGATATAGCTAGGGACCCAGGGCAGCTGCCTTAGTCATTAAACCACACACAAAGAGTACTGTCTCTCTCTCTCTCTCTCTCTCTCTCTCTCTCTCTCTCTCTCTCTCTTTCTCTTTCTCTCCTACTGAACACCACTCTATGACACTGTAACTGCCTTGTTAATAGCACAGAATACAGAAGAAGTCTTCATATACAAACAAGCAGCTATCCACGCAGGTCAGATCCCATGCCATACCAGTGACCCTTGAAAACGTCAGTAATAATAACCCACCGCTGGGAGGAAATTCCGTTGTTTCTGTGAAACATAGAGCTGTGTCCAACAGAATGTAAACACAGCTCACATTCTTACAAATGGAGACATGTGTTCCAGTGTGCTCCCATAAAAGGACTCCAACCCAAACCCTAACCCCGACAGAATGCAGGCAGACCAGATTCCCCAGAATGTGTCAAACCAGTTTTCTGAGAGAGAGACAGAGGCGGCAGCAGCTCAGGAGGTAAGAGCGGTTGTCCGGAAAATGAAAGGTTGCACCTCTAAGTGTCGAGGTGTCACTGAGCAAGACACCACCTAGCCCTAACTGCTCCTGACGTGTTCGGTGTATGAATGGGTGAATGTGAGGCAGTACTGTGAAACGCTTTGGATAAAAGTGCGATATAAATGCAATCCATTTACCAGAGAGAGAGGGAGCTTCCACGATTGTGTTTTTATTTGTGTCGTGTATTCCGGGCAAAACGTAAACAGTTTCATTCTTCCAGCCCCTAATCTGACACAAGGAGGCCTCCTTTCAATCGCTATCTCCTGGGACACGCTGTCTCTGTCGTGACCCCCACTGGACATCCCCCCCCCCTCCTCTCTGGGGCTGCCATCATAGATCCAGTGTATTGTGTATTGTGTCTCTGCTGCTCCTCGATGCTTCAGGGTCAAAGGATAACTTTGCAGATTCTCCACCTTATCGCTCTTTCTCTCGCTCCACTATTAGGGGATGTAGTGTAGTGTCTGGCAACCGCTATTACCTCCTGAGCTGGTTCGATCCCCAGGTTCTCCCTAGCTAAGTGTCGAGGTGTCCTTGAGCAAGACGCCACCTAACCCTAACTGCTCCTGACGTGTTGGTTGTTACCTTGCATGGTTGGCACCGCCGTCGGTGTATGAATGGGTGAATGTGATGATAAAAGCGCTATATAAATGCACTCCATTTACACACCGACATACTGTATAAACACACACACACTAACTACTCACTCAAGCTAACTTTTGTCTTGTGTATCAAACTATCAACTCCTGAGTGTGCTTGTGAGCTTGTGATTTAATGATTTAAAATAAAGATTGTTTTAACGAGCAAGAGTCCGTACTTCAAACCGCCCAGTGCTTACATTAGGCGACCCACATCCACTCAGCAGGCCCGGCTCAGTGCTCGTGTAAACACAGAACCCAAGCTAGCGGAGTTCTGTTACACCCTCACCAGCTGTTGAGGGGACATCACACACACACACACACACGCACGCACGCACACACGCACACGCACACACACACACACACACACACACACACACCACACACACACTGTACATACTGGACATCTGACAGCACAGAACACACACACATGGACACACACAAGCACACACACACAGGCACACACAGAAAAGACACACTCACACACACACATGCCTTACATTAGAGTTACAGCCCTTTATGGAAACTCTCGAAGCCATTCCACTTATCAACCACACAGTTACATCAACCACACAGTTACATACGGTTACAAGAACATCGTGCCAACATCCAGAGGGACTTTTTGGGGGAGATGCTTCCCCTTTGAAGATGCTGCTGGGTGGACCAGGATCACCGCACTGTGATGGAAACTCCTCGGGAGACTCACCTCTCTTTGGTTTGATGCGCGGTGGTTCCCCGAGGCCCGATTCCTCTCGCTCCGCCTTCTCCTCTCGCTCCTTCCAGCGCCTCACCTGCTCCTGCCTCATCTTCAGGAACAGGGTCTTCTTCTGGTCCTCGCTCAGCGCGTCCAGCACGTCGGGGTCGATGTACATGTCCTTCAGGATTTGCTGCAGCATGGTGAAGCCGGAACACCGTGGTCGACCACCAGGACCAGAGAAGAACAATTGTAGGGGTTTTTGAGGAGTGGGCGTGTGGTGGGTGTGCTAGGCCGGATGGTCCGGGCCGAGGAGGATAGAGGCAAGGACGTAAAGGTCTTCACCACCACCCAGCGGTGATGGAGGCGGGGGCGGCAAGGGTGAGGGTCGGCGTTTTTGCCCGGTTCATCTGCAAGATCCGTGGAACACAAACACGGATGTCCTACGAGAAGTGCTGTCGTCTTGGGGACGGCGAATTGTGTATGACACATGCACTTGGACTGACACGCATAGTGGCACACACACACATACACAGACAACCACAGACACACACTGAAAGTCTTATTTCCTGTACTGCTTGGGTCTTCTTCTGTTCTTCTGTTCTTCCACTACAAGATTTTCACTTTCCTTTGGGTTTTGGAAGCCATTGCTGAGTCGTTCTGCGGGGAAAAACACAGAAATGGAGCCAAGCTGAATGCCAAGGTTGTAATTACAGCGTTTACGACATCTTTCCTTCACACATTAAAGACGTCACATTGCGTTCCTCCACTCCCACAGAAACCCGTCTTCTCGTTTCTGGTGCGTCAATCTGCTTCTTAAATGTTTAGAAATCTTACCTCCTTTGTTCCCTCAGGAAAGAGAGAAAAGCAAAGTTCTACACTGGAGATAAAGAGACAGAGACAGAGAGAGAGAGAGAGAGAGAGAGAGAGAGAGAGAGAGAGGAAGGAGAGAGATAGATAGAGAGAGCCTATAGAGAGAGAGAGGGGGGGAGAGACAGAGAGAAAGAGTGTGGAGGCAGAAGTAAAGAAAGAGAACTGTAGAAATAGAGAGAGAGAGAGAGAGAGAGAGAGAGAGAGAAAGAGAGAGAGAGGGCGAGAGAGAGAGCGAGAGAGCGTGTGCGTAGAGAGAGCCCGGCTGCGAATGGGAGGAGATTTCCGAGGGAATGGACTGATTCTGTCATCTGGAGCCCACCTCCCCTGCCTCCCCTCAACACACACACTCTCCTCCAGTCCCCACCCCCCTCTTCCCCCTGTTCCTTCTCCCCCCCCCCCCCCCCCTCCCTCCTCCCTCCCTCCCTCTCTCGCCCTGCCTCTCTCACATGCTCATTCCTCTTCCCCTTGACATTGTTATGCGGCGAGCGTATAGCCAAACGACTGCGGTACGACCCCAAACGCACGGACGTGTGAGAGAGTTTCAGTGCTTGGACAAAAGAGAGAGAGAGAGAGAGAGAGAGAGAGAGAGAGAGAGAGAGAGAGAGAGAGAGAGAGAGAGAGAGAGAGAGAGAGAGAGAGACAGAGAGAGAGGGGGGGGGGGGTCTCTCTTTACATACACTGGCTGCTAGAACAACAATGGCTACAGACCACTTGGAGGGAAATGGAGACACAGAGAGAGACACAGAGAGAGAGAGAGAGCGAGAGAGAGAGAATAGACAGCTATCGAAAGGAGAACCCACACACGTATGGCTTCTGGATGAACATTTTAGACGAGAACGTGAAGGAGAGAGGGAGAGAGGGAGAAGGGAGCAGGAGGAGGAGGTTAGCCGTTAGGAAAACGTGGCAGAGAGAGAAGCAAAGGTTTATTTTTAAAGTAGGAAGTACTCACAGTGGGATGTAGACAGTGGTTTCCACAGACGAGTGAGCAGACTGAGCTGGGCAGAGCGAGGGAGGGAGAGAGAGAGAGAGGTTCCTCCTTGTCTTTGTGTGTGTGTGTGTGGATGTGTGCGTGTGTGCATGTGATGACTGGGCTGATGACATCACAGCATTCCATGAACTCTCTCTCTCTCTCTCCCTCCTTCTTGTGTGTATGCCTCTCTCTCTCGCTCTTTCTCCTTCTTTCTTTCTTCTCTTTCTCCTTCTGTGTATCTCCCCCCCTCCTCCTCTCTCCTTCTTCTGCTTCCTCTTCTTCTTCTTCTTCTCTCTCTCTCCTTCTCTGTGTGTATGTCTCTCGCTCTCCTCTCTCTCTCTTTCTCCTGTCTGTCTCAGACAAACAATGCTCACTGTTGGGGTTTATATAGGAAGTGGGCCGAAGGGACTTCCTCCTTTCGAAAAGAGATGATCTTTTGTTTATCAGAAAGAGAGAGAGATATTATACACAAGGATAAGAAGTATGCATATCCTGACATTATTATGATGACATTAATTTAATGTGCTGAGGTAGGAGTCAGAAAAATGTCTTCAGAGCAAAAAAATCTGCTGTTTCTACCTTTTCTTCAGATTTGACTCACAAAGAAAGTTATGAAGAACTGCTATTCAACAAATGAAACCATACGAATGGTCTAATCTTTCTTCTTCGATAATTACTGATGTATAAAAAAATTAGGATTAAATGGGATTCTTGAATACTATGATTTTACTTTCATTCATTCATGACTTGGTTTGTTTTAAGCTGTCGCATTGATAAGTTATGCCTTGCCTTCAGTAATTTTTAGTATTTATTTAGTATATATTTAATTGCTTCTATTTACCATATGTGTTGATGATACCATTGATGGTTTCTTATCTTCTAGAAAGGTTGCAAGTGATTGATTTACACTTAAATATAAGAAGTTCTTAAGAAAAGGGAAAGAGTCTTTTACAGTTAAGACTTTTGTGTAACTTTTGTGAATCTGACCCCTGCTTATGACGTCATAATACATGTAATTTAAATATAGTTAATTTATTTCCTCAATTTTTTTGCACAAGAATCACCACCTTCTGTAAGTCTGTATTGTGCTTCTTGGGCATTGTGATGTAAGATTAAGCAGATTTTGTCTTTGTAAGCCTATTTGCCTACTGGACGTGTTATCAACCCGACCTTGGTGTTGCAGCATCTTTATGTTCAACGTTAGAATGTCTAAGGGGACAGCGCCATCTAGTGGCCGCCGGTGCGAATTGGCTTTAGAAGTACAACGAAACAAAATAAAATAAAATAAAATAAAACAAAGTAACGATTAAATAAGACGAGATGCTACACTGATAGCATTGAGAAAGTAAAAACAAAAGGACTACAAGGACGACCATTTCATCGTCGCCCCTTTTTAGATGAATATGTGAAGGTTAAGCTAGCGTCGCTACACTGACGTAAACAATCTGTAAAAAAACAACAATAAAAAACAAAACATAATTTAACACTTTCGTGAATGTTCTGGCGTCCATTTGGATTTCATCTCACCCCTCCGTAGACATCCTTTACCGTGTGGTACACTTATTTATTCGTTATTTATTACTTTATTCCAGAATAGATCGCCAACACGACGATTGGTTTAACAAGCATGTGATTAAGACACACACACATCAAATAGTGAATTATAATAATTAATAAATAAATAAATACATTAATTAATTAATTAATACAATAATTATCATGAATAATATATAAATATATGTAATATATAAGTAAATATATCAGAAATATAATAATTTCTAAAACAAAATTAAAGCACCGTTTAACGGAGGTAGCGCTCTGTTGCCAGGTTTGCGATGTAGGCTTTGGAACGACAGTACACGTTGTCAGTTGGCCATTTACATAAAATACGAGGCAACCTGGCAACCCCAGTAGTTGCCGCCAGCTGTCTCTGTTTCGACGGTTTAGACGCGTGGCGGATCAAACTCCACCTGAAGCGTCTGCACGGTGTTTAACACACACCGACATGACCACAGGCTCTATTGTGCTTCTTGGCATCAACTCCAAAAAGGAAGAATGAAAATTATACCGTAAGTAGTACTTATTACATAGTACTTTTTTTATTTGTATTTGTATTTTTATTATTCTACTGTTTATTGCTCCGTTGTTTTATTCTATTGCTATGCAACCTGGCGCAAGAATTTCCTTCGGGATCAATAAAGTTCTGTCTTCTCTTCTCTTCTCTTCTCTTAGTGAGGCGAGTTGTACTTTAGCCCACTGAGCTAACCCAGTCCTTGCTCAAAGTGAGAAACAACGTTTTGAACAGATTAGCCTACTTCATTCTATATATCCGAACTACTGTATGTGGAATGCAATTTTTCAATTTCAATGTGTAGAATACAAATGTGTTTATCCAAGTAAATTGTTGTGGTATAACAGTTCATCACCTATATATACAGTCATAATAATAGTACAATCATACTATAACACAGTCGATGCCTGAGCACCATGGCGACATGTTCATTGAAGCTCTCAAGAGGATATGCAGACGTGTCAATCATGAGGTCACATGCATTTCTTATTGTTTTAGTGCATTGATTTATTTAGTGCAATGTTTACGGCATTATGTTGCTTTTAGCGTGACTGGATTGACTCTCTATTAACAACATTATAGGCTCGTTGTTCTTAATGATGATGCCAAAAATGTAGGATGCCAAAGGTGGTCCAAAAATGTATGAATAAATAAATGTATATGTATCACATATTTCAGTGTATAGTAAATAGTGTATCCAATGTTCACATTTCTGATTATGACAAGTCCCTTTACCATTGCTAAATAAATAAAAAAATACAAAATCCTACATGACACTGTAAAACCCCCCCCCCAACATATAACATTTACATTTACTATAACATATAACAGTTAATGAGTTATGTAAAACATGTAGGTGGTAGAATGTAGTATAGGCATGTGGTTCTTCATCAACACCATTTATCCTAGCTATATAGAATAGAATAGAAGAAGAATAGAATAGAACTTTATTAATCCCGAAGGAAATTCTTGTGCCAGGTTGCAATAAAGTTCTATTCTATTCTATTCTTCTTCTATTCTATATATACCTTTTCTATGCACAGTGTAGTGTTTTTTACACTTTAGTTTTGTGTGTGTGTGTATCTTCAGGAGCGGGAGCGAGAGAGACAGAGGGACAGACACCGGAGGAGAGAGAGCCATGGAGGGGGAGAGAGATGAAGACTCTCCAGGAGTCATGGTGTCTGTAGGTCCTTCAAAAAAGTCTTACATTGATTGAAGTCGTGCAATGCCACTAACTCTCACAAATGTGTTATTTGTAACTTTTATTTGTCAAAACTCTTTGTAAGAGTTATAAAATGTTCAAATGTAAAATGCTGAACCAGCAAGTAGCTTGAATGCTTAGAAAGAAAGCATTTGCATCATAACCTAAATTATCCGAACATTGTTGACTTGTGTATCATCAAAAACATATTCACAACACAAATTTCAGGGCTCAACACCAACCAGGCATCAGCCTTTGGTTGCTGAAAGTGGAAATATGGTTGCTATTTTTGTCACATACACAAAGTGCATGCTTTGCAGAAGGCCTATAATATTCAACCCAGGAGTCAAAGATGTTAGGATTAGCCTTGCAAGACTTCACAAAAGTCCTGTTTGTTTTTCATTCAGGTTCATCTGGTTCTTTGTCAGTTGAATCAATTTGCACATTCGTTTGTGATGTTAAAGGTTTAGTCAAACTTTTCACCACACAGTCAACGTAATTGTTTTCGCAAATGTCTTGCACAACACATGCATTGTTGGCTGGGTGCAGCGTTCTGGTTCCAAATGTAACGCCAATATTTGAATATCACTCATGCAACAAATGTGTTTATTTTGGGGTTAATTATCAAAAAAAAAATCCAGTAATTTCCTAACTACTTTACCTTAACCCCGTCGTGAGGTCAAAGAGATTGAAAGGAGAAAGGACAACTGCACTGTTAAGAGAATCCGGCTCCACTTACACTAAGATACGTCACCATTATGCAATGGTGACCTTATGGACGTGGTCTGCTGTAGTGAAACTACAATCATCCAAAGATGGACTACAAAAAGTGCATCTTAGATTATAAATATATTAATTAATTACCAACAATGGAATTTACATAAGAAAGCAATATAGGCGACCAAATAATCATGTCACAAAAGTGAAACAAAATGCTTGTCACATTGAGAAAGTTTGCATGTATCCAATTATCAGTTCTGATAAACCCAGAAAGTAATATCCAGGGGATATTATTGTTATGCATCAGTCTATGTTGCATTCACATCCCAGCTCTATCAAGAAAATAAATCACATACAAGTTGAATGCAAATTTTCCCACCAGATATGGGCAAATTAGTTTTATTTTTAAAATTTGCAAAATGTACATAAATTATATTTAATGCATTTTTAACCAAATGAGTAAAATCAAATATATTCTATTAAAAAGGCAACAAAATAATATGAGAGAATGACATTCTTTGTAGCGATTATTATTTTTTTTAAAACAAGTATTGGTCAGGCGTTTCATTAAACCCGGGAAAGCAAAAAAGTGCTACACACAGCAATGATCAGTACACCTCAACTCCTTCATACAGAACGGACCGGGGCACCTTCACCCCAGATCCCCCAAACCAAACCAAAAACAAAAAGGAAAGGTCACTGTAGTAGTAGATGGAGTTTGTCTTCACCACGACAAGGGAATAGGCTCTTGATCTCATGAATACACCACCGAATAAACCAACACATCCCTCTCCCCATCACCACCCACCCAATCCCCACCCCCCACCCACCCACCCGGGTTGCTGTACAGAGGTATCATCAGAGGTCGCTCGACCTGTCCATAAGGATGTCGACGCCGCCCCCCTGTTTCAAGTTGAAATACTAACAGCGTATAACTGCGGCAGCTGATGCCGTGCTGTCTGTCCCAAGACCCCGTTGAACTCAACGTTTCTCTCCCTCGCTCTCCCAGACGGAGCGCTTTAAGTGCAAATAAAAGGCTAAACTCCAACAGATAAATAAACATGGAATTCAGCCACATGCTTTCAAATAGTAATCATATATTTAATTGATATACATATACTGCCACCCTTGGCACATACGATATTGCACACAGTGATGAAATGTTGCACAGAAGAAAAAAAAAAAATGTTTTCTTTTTTTTTAAGTGGGCACAAACATTCCAAAAATTACAAATAACGTGGGATGATAACGCTGCAAAGGTAAAACAATTCATAACGAAAACAAAATAAAAATAAAATAAACGATTTTAAAGACATGCTCGCTATTCCCCGTTAATTTAGCGACTAGCCTGTTAGTACCCAGGTCAGACAACAACGTATTTCGTCGTGGAGGGCTTTCGAAAAGGGATGTGAACCCCTGGCCTGAACACAACGGTTCTGCTCTTCATCATCCTCATCTCGCTGCTATGGTGCCCCCTCACCACCATGTTTACATCTGGGCCGATACCTGGATGGCTCTGGGACAGGGAGAACGCGGTCGGGCGATAGGAAAGAACGGAAGGAAGGGAACTGAAGTAGGAAGAAAGAAACTGGATGGCTCTACGGAAGGGAATGAGGTCGGAGGAGATGGGAGGAAGGAACTGAAGGTAGGATAGAAGGAAGCAGGAAAAAGCATAGAATTCTGCTTCTATAGTTTTTTTGTTTACTAGAGTGCACGTTGAACTCATGTAGCACCACGAAAAGTGCAGTAGTGCACTAGGGGACTGAGCCACGCTAAAAATAACATAATACGTACTAAGAAAGTTAAAAGTAAAACTAATAATCTATGAGAAGGAGAAGCCCCCACTGCCATCCAGAGCACCGGGCCGGGGTGTAAGCATGTGTGTAAGGCAACAAGTCATCTTCACCATGAAGAGGCCACTCCCTAGTCAGGTCAAGAGTGTCAGGGGGAGAAAAGAAAGCAGGAAGGCTCCCAAGAAAACAGGGTGGTCGAGGACTTAAGTCTAGTCCGCTGGTTTCCAGTCAAATTGGAAAAAAACAAAACAAAAACATGGGGGAGCAAGTTGTTTAAAATGGATGCTGAGGTAACTCTTGATATTATCTGATTGTTGCCAGTCTAAACACCAAGCTATAGCTGGCCGCGCGTTTATAAAACCGCTAACACACATCTATGAGATGCAACCGGATTACTTCCAGTTGTTGACAGTCCCAAGTATCTCCAATTAAGACCAAAACAAGGGACCACGGCGTCCAGGGTAAATATCTGGGCTAGCCCCATTTAGATAATACTTTTTGGGCAGAGTATGTCTCCCAAAAACGTAGCTCCTTAAATTCAGGGGGGATGGACCATCTGTTTCTGACACCCGACAGGAGTCCCGACGACCGGGCTTCAAACGCCCCGAGACTCCCATCGGCCCGTTTGAACCCATTTCCTTGTTTTCAATCGGCATCCGTCCTTGATCGTGTGGAGGTGATTATGATGATGGTACAGGTCTGATGTCAAGGTACAATCATGCTTTCAAACCTATTTCACAACACCTACACAATGCCTTTCGAATGGAAAATTGACTCAATATGCAAGATCAGTGGACTATACATCAAACCCTAGTAGAGGGGGAACCCTTGAGCCAGTCATTGGGGAGACCAACGTCGATCTAGCTTTTGTGCAGTTAAACATGCAGCAATAGGACTCCTTGGCACTACGTTGATTGTGTGACTTTGCATGGTTAATATCTCTCCAATAATGCTATGCTTGTTTTTTCTGTCCGTACTTCGGATGACACACCTAAGCCAATCCACTACTACTGACGTGTTTTTTTGTGTTTTTTGTAAACGTGCTTGTCCTCTTTTAAGTGCTCTTCTTCTTAAAATACGCTATCAGGCCATTTGCTACATGTTGCCACTGCACATCCTCTATCAAAATACACATGGAGTACCTTTTTAAAAACAAACACATTGCATAACGACGACACACAACGGTAGCCTATAGTATAACCCATCCGCGTGGCAACAAGTTCAACCGGAAACAAAAGATACACTATTCAGGTCTCTTTGAATGCCTCTGGAAAACGTTGTCTTATCCATAGGCCAGTACAACAAAAAAAAACTGATTTGGTGCAATGCATATTGCACAAGAGATAGCACATATTTTCATTTGATGAAAAATGCCTATATATATATATATGTTTCGTTTTTATATATACTGCATGACACCTAAACCAGTTTCAAACCAGGTCTAGCCCTCATGTGAATCAGGTGTAAACACTCTATGCACAGGTAAAGGTAATCCGGGTGGCAAGTTCATTATGACCTTTCACAAACTTAAAGTTGATTTTCGGTTTGAAAATTAAAACGTCTGATTTGTGCTGAAGACAATAGCTCACATGAAAAGGACTTCTTTTTTCTCTTACAACTCGGCAACAATTTCCATGAACAAAAACACTTTTTATAATAGCTTTGACTTGTTGTACAAAAGTTCTCTGTTAATAGGGGAAAGAAAACACTCAAAAGTTCAATATAGTTTGTCGTCAAGTAGGAAACAATGTTCAAATATAATGTTATTACTTTGTTTTAGCAGCCTGTTACTGTATTAATGGTGGGTAAGTGAGATAACATCCAGCGATGGGTGAGAACGTATGTGTGTCAGAACGGTCGGTTTGTGTTGGTTTCTTTATATTGTGGGCAATGCTCCCTTGGAGTTAAACCATAACAGTTAAATCTTAACATTTCTTTCTTTATACAGTAGAGATTTTTTTGAAGTATTTTCTCTTTTGTTATTCGGATTATTTTTTGCATGTTTTGCTGTGTGTATATATTTATATATATAGATTTATATATATATATATATTTATATATATATATCAATCCTCTTCTCCATCATCTGCATGCATCTCTTGTTGCTGCAGCTCGCATGCCCTCTTCTCCCGCTGCTTCTCCTGGATCTTCTTCATCTCCTCGGCGTATTTACAAAAAGTATTCCCGAATTTGGACCACACTTTGTAGGGCACCGTGATCGAGTTGCGGTACGTGGGCTTCACCTCACTCACCCGCATGAACACGCCGTACTTATTGGAGCCGACGTCGAAGAAGAAGCGCTTGTTGTCCACGGTGAGGGACGAGCCTTCGGGCAACTCCGCGGGCTCGTCCTCCACACCGTAATCGTCAATAAGTTTGGCCAGGGCGTCGCGGAACTCGATAAGTCCCTGGGCCGGCAGCGCGATAGTCTGGCCTTGGGTAGATCCCAGACCGGGGCCCCGATTCACGGTCTGTCGGATCCTCAGAAAGCGTCCTCTCTGGTTCTCCTTCAGATCCATGTAGTACTTCCGATTCTCCCGCACCAGGAATTCGCTCTTGAGCGCCCGCCGCGGCTCATCCTGCACCACGTCGGGGTTGCTGGGACCCAGCTGGGCGTAGTGCTCGATGAAGTCCCCCAAGTAGTCGCGGAACTCGACCGCCACGGACATGGAGAGCGTCAGGCGGCTCTTGTTCCCGCCGGCCCCGACTTCGGCGATCTTTAAGAAGCGGCCCTTGGCGTTCTGCTTTACGTCCAAGTAGAAGCGTTTGTTCTGGATGTCGACCCGCTTGGACGCCAGCTCCTGCGTCTCGTGTTGCAGCCCGGACGCCGAGCCCGCCGCCGCACCTCCGCCGCCGCCGCCGCCTCCTCCGCCGCCGCTCGCCAGGTGCATGGAGCCGCCGATGCCCGGGCCCGCAGCAGCAGCCGCTCCTCCCTGCTCACTTCCACTGTCTCTGTCCGCCATGATGCTGCCTGCCTTCTCCCTCTGTCTGCTGCTGCTGCTGCTGCAACCCACCGCCAGCCGCGCCAAACTCTCGCGAGATCTGAACACAGGAGCCCAGCTTGAATACACGGGGCCACTTTATTTCTCACCAGCTGATCAGATCAGCAAAACATTTAATTAACAAAGAAACCTGCTCGCTTGATTTAAGTGTCGTAATTAGGAGGCTGCTAAAAACAACAGCAACGTGTTTTGAATCAACCAGGGCAGAGGATTTAAACTATAACATTAACATTTTAAATTATAGGGCTCCTAGTCAGATGAAAAATCTACTTTGGACTAAATTCACACGTGGACCTGCATGCGATCATGTTTTCTGTTCGTTTGTTTAAGTTTAATTAAATATAATTTACATCAATAGGCCTAATTAGTGTACTTTATAATTTGATTTATATATATTTTTTGGTTATTGGTTTAACTGAATTGTTTTTAATAAACCTAAGAACATATGTGTATATGTAGGCCTCCAATATGACATTGGAACATTAATTCATTCGATAATGAATTCTTTAATTAGCCTATCCTCCTATCCAATCACTTTCTGAATGACTTCTGAATTATATTTTTGTTTGTTTACGTGAAGTGAATTAAATGTCATAGTAGTCCCGTCTAAACTGCCTTCCTCTCTTCTTCCTCATTTGTTTGAAGAGTTCAGGTCAACATAGCCCTCATGTTTTCTGTGCTGGCCACAGACACGGTTGGCCTCTTAATCTTGGAAGAATAAAAAAATACAACATGAATTCGTGTTTTATTGAAACGTTTTGAGCACTGTCGGATAATTCCATTTCATAAAAAAAAATATTTTACATAAAACTTTTGTCCATTTTGGGATTGATGGATAAGTTATAAGTTGATAAGTGCCTCCCGGGCCTTATAGGACCATTTGGGATCGTGCCGACAGGCCAATTTATTTATTTATTTATTTATTTCTCTGTGATCATAAATGGCCTATACCTTCAACTTTCACTATAAAAACATTTTTATTAAGAACATTTCATTTCAAAAACCTGAAATGCAGTCTTTTTGAGGGTTAAAGTAGTCTTAAAGCGTGGAAACATTCACTTTAAACACACATATCTTTACTTTAAACACATGTGACACTTCGGATGGTGGACAGGCGCCTACGTCACCGTCCTTCTCTATTAGGGACAAATAACAATTGATGTAAATATTAGGGCTATAGATGATCAATTTACACATTTGAAGGAACTTAACCTATATACGCCTATAATGCTGAACTAATTAAAGGCTCTGTCGGGTCCAATGTAACTTAGGCCTAACTTTAGTTGTTGAAATAGTTTAGTATACTATATAAAGTATATTCGGAATATTCTTTTCATATATATTTATTTCATTTCATAACTGGTTCAGCTAAATCGAAAGTAGCCTATGCAACTTCACTAAATGAAGATAATTCAGTAAAAACGTGACACCCAATAAGCCTATAAAATGTAGTGTCGGCGATATCTACTTTGTAGTTAAAAATAAAATACAATGTTTTAGGCCTTGATTAAAATAACTTAGAACTAAAATATTAAAATATTTAATTTCGTATTTTTTACTTTAAGATTGATATTGAGAGGCCTTTAGTAGTAACTTGATTTTACGGCATTTTGTGTCATCTATAGGCCTAAAGTTTGTAGAATTATAGAGCCCATAGACCATACTGTATGTTGTCATAATATATGTTATAATATGTACTATTATTATACTTATTTTTGTATACATTCCTTGGATGGTTGAATACGTGACTGTTAGTCAGTGCTGCTCTGCAAGCGGTGTCAATCATCACTTTACAACTTTATCCGACTTCAATCCTTCTCTTCAGATAAAATAACATGTCCTACTGCATGTGTTGCAACTGTTGAGTGCAATAATTTCTCCACGGGGTGTAATAAAGTGCCATCTTATCTGATCATAACACCTGTGGCTATTGCGACATCGAGAAGGTTCCTTGGGTTCTCTGAGTGTGTTATCTGAGTGTGTTATTATGAATTATTTTGTTATTATTTTAGATATTGTTAGAGGCTCCTATATAGGTTAATACTATAAAAATCAATGTGACGCAGCCAATCACGCCTACTTTTAGGCTTACTGGGTGGATTGTCTTTCGTCTTTGCGTGCAACAAGTGCGTGTTTTAATTTTCATTATTTTTGATATAGGCCTATATATAAGTGTTCAACTAAGGTTGTCACAAACGAGAAGACACGCCCGGTCGATCAGTAGCCTATGTATTAAAAAAATAAAATACATAAATTAATAAATGCAAGTCTAGAAATTGTGATATTAATCCGCAATAAGTGATCATATTTTGAATCATGAGGCCTCTGAGCCAAACTCACTTGCAATTGTCATTAATTATTAATATAATTTCACTGGGCAACATGTATGTATGCCAATATAGTGGCATACATCGATTAGTCGATCAACTGTCATTAAAGACAATCAGGCTTAATCATTTGAAACCATTTGACATCCATTTTGGGTCTTTTTCACCCACCTTAAAGAGTCGAGATTTGGGTCTAAAGTTTCTCCCCAGCAGCAAGTATATACAGGCTATGGGAAGATGAAGTCCAGGTTCAGGCCTCAACACTTTACTCCAACAAGACAGTCTCCATACACTTGCCTGTAAGCGTCCGTGAACTTTGTCTATGAGCTAAATAACATTGCATCAGGATGCGTATGACTATAGAGAACAGCACCACCATCTCTCCTGCAAAGCGAGAATAACAGTACCTTCTCCCTGCTTCTCTGTTTCTGCACACAGAAATCCGCGCAGGCTCGTCGTCACCCGGCAACGAGGCGGAAAACGCTAGAAGACAAAGGTAAATATTATCACGGCTCGCCTGTCAAAAGCAGTGTCGCGCCGGTTGTCTCACAAAATGGACCGAAAGAAGAAGAAGAAGAACCGATTCGTGGCATCGAGAGACGGGTATCCAGTGTGGTGTGTCAGTCAGACCCCAGAGTCCGGGCGTACAGTC
>PIJE02002108.1:5000-15000 GCA_002895965.2 Coryphaenoides rupestris | reverse complement strand
TGATCTATTTTGCATTTTGGCTAGCCTGCGCTCCCTTTTAATGTGACTGATAGGACGTTGTACATCTGCAGATGTGATTTGATCAAGTGACACTTTGTAATTTGCAAAAAGTAGTTTAATATGTCTGGGGACTTCCGCAGTGAAAATGATATGTACCAAAAAAAGAACAAAAGGCCGCTGTTAATATTCAACCAATTATGCAGCTTCTGCTTTACTTGAACTAAATACAAATGTCCTCTTCATATACAAGTTGGTAGTGGCAGTCAGATGGAGTGGTCTGATATTATTCGCTTGTTTATTACGTATTGATTGTACACCCTAAAGCACTCCACCCTAAGTGCTAGGAGCGCTGCTAAGCTGGCCTTCTCCTCGCCAACTGACAAAATGTGTTCGGTTGACCTCATGTGGCATTTTATTGGCGCCTTTTTATTGTATCCTACGAAAGGCCACCGACACGCTATAGACACGCACTTTTATCACCCCGATATCGGCGTCTCGAGTCACACTGTGAGCATCACATTTACATTTACACATGTACGGTACATTTACAGATTTACATTCACACATGACGTCACAATTGATTACGACACTCCGACTGTTTTCTAAAATAATTCATAGCCACACTACTCGCTCACACAGGTGTGTATTTTTGAACAGACATTCTTCTGGTGTTCCACAGTGGAACATGAATACATCATCACGCATCACTTGCCATCAATCAATGAAGACACTAACATTGTTTTATAAAACACGTTCTAATAACGGCACACACACACACACTACTAGCTAACGGATGGTTGTTTATTTATGACGGATGCATTGTTGTTGTTGTTGTTGTTGTTGTAAGCTAGATAGTAGTTGGTATGTCCCTGCTCCACAGCATTGCCGACACACTATACAGTATGTTCCAGCGGCAAGATGAATGGATGTCCATTGTTTTTGGGGTGGCCTACATCCACCTGTGCGGTCCTGCCCTCTGCCGTCTCTACCTCTCCTCGCCTCTTTTGTCAGGAGACTTTTGATAATATGGTGAGGTGGTTGTGAACGAAGTTACCGCTCCCGACACGTCACCGCAACCATTTGTCAAAAAACTAAGAACAAGGCTTTCATGAAGCACCCTCTCTCCTCTCCCCCCCCCCCCCCGCCCCACCCGAGGCCTTTGGAGAGCAAACACAGCAGTGAGCTCTAGATTGCGACATTTCTTAGTTCAAGTCTCAGGTGTGCTTATGTAGGCATCCACCTGTCAGACAAACTTCATCTGCAATAACTTTGTTTTCTTTGAATGTTACAAAGCCCATTGCGTCGATATTTTCATGCTTTCTTGTCATTCTTTTGTAAGTGACATTAAAGTGTACTACATCGACGCACCAAGTCAGGCCCATTAAGTGTCACGATGCAATGCGATTGGACGATTTGAAGTTTGTCTGCCTATAGTGGGCCTTGGTTATTTAGAATACGAACAGTATCCTGTCCCATAGGGCTCAGCCTAGATCGTGTGTGTGCGTGTGTGTGTGTGTGTGTGTGTGTGTGTGTGTGTGTGTGTGTGTGTGTGTGTGTGTGTGTGTGTGTGTGTGTGTTTGTGTGTAATGAAGGTAATCTAGTGGTGGGGCCCCTCTAGCTCTTTGTTTAATTGCTGACCCCCACGGAGAAGACCTACATATGTGTGTGTGTGTGTTTATGTATGTGTGTGTATGTGTGGGTATGCATTTGTCTGTGTGTCCCTGCGTGTATGTGCTATAATGTGTGTAAGTGCCAGCATCTGTTCCGTGAGTGTTACAGTGTGTGAGTGTATGCGTCCATTCATGTGTTGCAGTGTGTGTGTGTGTGTGTGTGTGTGTGTGTGTGTGTGTGTGTGTGTGTGTGTGTGTGTGTGTGTGTGTGTGTGTGTGTGTGTGCGCGTGTATGCATGTGTGCTCACACAGACATCAATTAGCACAAGGTCCGCACACAAATAGGTCAGATGTGAGCCCACAAAGGCAAGCCTCACCCTCCGACCTCGGCGACGGTCGCAGAGGAAAGACACACACACACACACATGCACACACACACACATGCACACACACACACACACGCACACACCCTCTTCGTGAGTCTACGAGTCTGAGCCCAGCACTTAAAGTGTGACTCAAGCGCTGACATAAACATGACTTAATGCACCGTATTTAACATTAAGCCTCGACATAAAAGCACGACTTCATACAACGGCGTTTCGCATGACGGGGAACGCCGTCTGTCACACACACACACACACACAGCAACACTCCTCTCCCTTTAATCCATCTCCCCGAGCCGTCGCAGTGTTGCCGGGGAGAGGTCACAGCTGCTGCGGTGGCGAGGTGGCAGACGGGCTGACAGGCAGGCAGGGAGACAGACAGGACGGACAGACGGATAGACACTCTGACAGACGGGACAGGCTGACTGACAGCCAGTCCGTGGTCAATATTCACTCGAATGATGAAGGACACACATGACACGTGCTCTCAAGATTCAAGATTTCTTTATTGCCTTGTCTAACCAGTGGAATGCTTACTCCCCATTCTATCCTGCAGTATTCTTCTGAACATACATTTTAAAACAACTCTAAACAGTTAGTAATAGTACCTAAAGTACAGTAAACAGTATTATTATGAACATACTTTCCTAAACAACTCTGAACAATTCGTAATATAGTACCTAATAAGTACGGTAAAAATGTTTAAGTGACAATTCAGAGTAGCAAGCAATGTATCTCATCTATCCACATCAGGGATATAGGGTGAAAAATTCTGGCAGTGGCTGATGTTCTCTGTGTCTCTCTGAGGCGCAGATGCTAAATGTTTTGCACCCGGACTCTGTCATTTGACGGAGTTAGGGGTAAGTATCGTGTCATCGCCATCATCTGGCAGATGACAACATGGCGGACATCTAAACATTGTTCATTTGTATTTACTACCCACATTGAAATGATACAATGCGGGTGGAAAAGCGACGAAGTTCCCTATTAATCAATAAAACAGAGTAACTGTATTTACTGAACTTGACGTATGAAAACCTGCAAAACAACAACAGAGAAGCACAGCAGATTAACTGTTCTGTTTATGTCCTGCCCCAAAATATATATACGTGTAAATACATCTAAATTAATAGTATTCAATATATTTGCTCAATCAGTTGTAATTGCATCTGTCACCAAGACCATCAGATTGTCAAAAGAAATGACTTCTGTTTATGATCGTCATTTAGCAAATCTCTTGCTTCTTGCTAGTCATGCTAACCAGAACCCAAGTTAACCCAACCACCCAGCCTCTAATCATAGAAACCATACTTTGATTATTTATAGTGCAGGCTTACAGAAGTTGCTATATGGAAAATAACCCAGTTCTGCAGAACAAAGATGATAAAATCATAGATGGGTCATGAAACAGGTGTTTTTAAATTTGAACCAACAACATGTGTCCTTAAATCATAGATAACACGCAGACTTTTTGTTGTTAGATGTTTTTGAATTATAGATAACACACTAACAAACATGTTCTTACAGCCTATGTCATACTGGCATCTCCGCCGACATCTTAAAATAAAACATAGATATACCACCCCCCCCCCCCCCCCCACATGGTCTCTGACAACTTGAGGCCCTGCACTGAAGCCCTTCAACCGGGAGCATCTCTGTAGGTTATACTATATTGATTGGGTTATGTATTGAGTTATGTATTGATGAAGGTCATGCTCGAAGGGAGAGAGACGGGCATTATGCGTCATGCTCATATATATAATATAATTATACATGAGGCAGCACACACTGTGTGGGCTATAGGATCTCTGAATGACAGCTCGATGCATGTACGGACGTTTTTTTTTTTACAGCAACAAAGACGGCAGACATTCCCAGTAATTGTCGTTTTCCTGTCCAATTATGGCCTTGCACATCTCTGCTCTGAACACGCCATTTCAACATTTCACCGACTTATACAAGGTTTCTCCCCCCCCCTTCCCCCCACCTCGTTTCATGTTTCCCGACTCCTATGATATGGTCCTGCTCAAAGCACTTCTAATAGCCGGAGAGAGGTAATTTTGTGTCTTGCTTGCATGACTCTTGTCATGACTTGAGGTGTACGGTGTGAGTGACTGCAGGTGTGTCGCGGTGATGCTGGATGTTTTGAGATCTTAGAGGTGGAGTCGTTGAGAAAAAGGAATGAAACGCTTGACGATGATGCTGGCGCTGGCCTCTGCGAAGCACTTTGTGTAACTGTCTGCGATATAAATAAATACTTACTTACTTAAATACCTAATAACTTAGACTTGTACTTGATTGTGAAGACTGTACTTCATGACAGAAGTTTTACTTTTAGGTCATAAGGTCGTAATTTAGCAGATGCTTTCATTCAAAGGAAAGGAATTGGATGGTGGGCGGCAGCAGCTCAGGAGGCACGAACGGTAGTCTGGCAACCGGAAGGCTGCTGGTTCGATCCCCGCTAAATGTCGAGGTGTCCCTGATAGGGCTTGCACAGAAAAGTCAACTTATCGACACGTCACTATCACAAGTCGACGCCTACTGGGAGACGTCGTTGACCACGTGATTTTTTTTACACTTTAAGATATTTGGCGGGACTGGCGGGTGGCCAGGCGGGTGGCCAGTGGGGGGAAAATTAAGCGATTTCGAGCAGCTGTTTGCTCAGAGGATACCCGTGTTTTTTTTTTGGACAGCCCATTCTGTCTCTGTGTTTTTTGCGTGCGTGTGTATGTGATGACGTCATCAACGACGCGTCGACGTTACGTCGACTTTATTGATAGAAAAGTCGAATCTGAAGTCGTGCAACCCCTAGTCCCTGAGCAAGGCTCAAGATGCCTAACCCTAACTGCTCCTGACATGTTGGTTGTTACCTTGGATGGTTGACACCGCTGGCAGTGTATGAATGGGTAAATGTGAGACAACTCTAATCCAGAATTGACAGTGAAATCCAATACACGCCGCTAAGAAGCAGGTATTTTAGCTAGGCTAGACATTTGGTGACGCCTACGGGCACGGGCCGCGAACATTGGGGATTTAACCCAGATCCCTTTCGTCTGTAACCACTCACACTGCCCCCTTCAACCTAGTTGTCATTCTGTTATTAATCACCGCTGTGACTTCCTTCACCACAGAACAAAAATACCTTGTATTACTTTGTGGCACACGAGTGCATTTAATTGTTCGGCTGTGAATGAGCCGTGATATTTATCCTGCCAATCCTGCGTCCCGCAATAATTCGGTGAATCACACCGAAGCATGCAAAATGTTTCTCTAGGTTCCGTGTTGCCGCATGGCGATACAGGAATACGTCTTGGTTGATAAGATTAGCGGGGTCACCACGGATTAGGATTACCAGGACAAGCCTCTGGAATGCAGACACAACTTCCAGGCCTCGCAATTTCATCTTAAAAGATTCTAATGTTGTAATGTTCCCGCTGGGTGGCTTTGTAAACGGAACATAGAGACAGAGACAGTGATTTGGACGGTGCTGGACTGTCCCAATGCTAGGAACGTGATGACATTTCTGTCATGTTGAATCCATTTTTTTTATTTTGCTTAATTTAGAATTTGTTTCTGTTTGTGCTTCATTTAGCCCAAAGGGAGAATCTGAATACATGTTCTACAAAGTCCTACAAGGGTGCAGAGAGAAATAGAGAGAGGGTGGCATTAACTTACTGTGCAGAGTAAGCATGTTTATGGTTTCAAAGTTCTGACATCTTACCCTGCACAATAAGAGGACATGGTTCAAATTAGATGAATTAAGTTACTGTCTATCACAGCCTACAAAGAAGTATGAGGTTTTTTCCAAGATCCATACGATTTTTCTATTCCATACAATGGATGTACACAGCAGCTCCCAGTCTAGACATGTCCGTGTTTGTAGACGGAGGGGAGATGAGGATGTGTCTGGGATTACAGGGGGTTTATTAAGGATAGTGTGATGGAGGATCGGGGTGGGTGGTGGTGGGCAGTGGTGGTGGTGGCGGTGGTGGTGTGTATTCACGACTAGATTGAATAGATGCTTGCCAATTTGGATTTGCAATCTTGTAATCTGAGTACAGATGGCAGATTGTGTATTTGTGTGTATGGATACTTTTATGTTTTTTCCTTTTATGAGATTCTATATTGTAATAAACTCTGTATGTACTGTATATATCTATACAGTATGTTTCTTATGTAATATACAATTAGATTTCATATATGTGATTCATTTCTCTTCTGCCCTGCACTTATATTGCTCTAACTTCTCTACATTTCTTATGGGGGTCATTACTTTTCCAAGTGTGTATTGGAATAAAGTTTGAGTACTTTCTCCGTAATACATTTTGATTGAGCTTCGGAATTGTGTTCAGAACCTCTTTCAAAATACGTTCTAGAATTCCCGCTAGAATTCCTTCTAGAATCCCTTCTGGAATTCCTCCCAGGAGTTGTTTGAAAATTCCTTCTGCATTCCTTCAAAAAAGATCCTTCTAAAATTACTCCCACAATTCCTTCTGAAATTCTGCCCAGAATAGTTTCCAGAATTCCTTCCCTTCTCATTGGTGGAGGAGGACGGCTTGCGCCTCAGCCACCAAGCGGCAGTATAAGATCAGGTTGAGTGGGAGCACACAGAGAAGAGACCCCGGCAGGTCCGGGAGAATGGGACCAGCTGGAATGCCAGAGCGGTTCCTCCCCTCAGGCCGGGGGTGCGCGTGTTCCTCCGGACCCCTGAGCTTGACTTGAGGAATATTGACAGAGTTGGCATATAAATAGATTGTCGTCTTGGTCGGGGATAAATTGTAGGTTCTTTTTTTTTTACATTGCCATCAGTTGTCTTCACTGTTTTTGTTCACTTGAGCTATGAAGACTTGTCTGCCCCGTTTTGGGTGGGACTTTGAAAAGTCTGTAGTTCAGGTCATTTTATACACACGGTCGAATCACACCTATGTTTTAGATGCTACGTGGTTCACAGGTTTAATAGGATGCAGTAAACTAAGCCCTAGATCTATAGCTTACTCTTTTTCTTTTGAGAACAGAAGTGAGTAATTCTAGGGGTTGCTTTTGACTCTCGTCAGCGTAGGATAAACATTATCCACATACTTCTTCCAGAGAAGAATGTCACTGCTTCAAACGACCATTCTTTCTCTCTCTCTCTCCCTCCAAACCCTCCCTTCCCTTTCGTGGAAAAACAGTATTATTATTTTGATTAGTTGATACTGTGCAAGAGAAAACACAC
Organism: Coryphaenoides rupestris; assembly: GCA_002895965.2. Taxonomy (NCBI): domain Eukaryota; kingdom Metazoa; phylum Chordata; class Actinopteri; order Gadiformes; family Macrouridae; genus Coryphaenoides; species Coryphaenoides rupestris. Next base: position 7,792 of record PIJE02002108.1, on the reverse strand, counting down.
CCCAGGGCTCGGTATTTGCGTGCATCTCTGAGTGGGATTAGATGCCATTCTTGGCTCGGCGAGCCACTTTCCCGTTTGGCTCCCTGGCTAGCGCTAGCTTTTGTGTTTCTGTTAGCAGAGCTCTTGACTAACTGCTCCTGTGCTGCTGCTGCTGCTGCTGCTGCTGCTGTACAGAACACACTCCGATCCTTTTTAATCATTTAGTAATTTTGCTGCTATCTTTGGCCTGTGCGCTCTCTCTGCAATGCTACTCGCTGCAATATCATATTAAATATTTAGATGTGTTGCGTATATATATTTGAAATATATTTTTTTTTTATCCAACTACTTGTGAGGGCAGAATATATGGCACTAACCTCAAAGAAACAAATGGCAGTTATTGTATTGCCTTGAGCAAGTATAAAGGTGAACTTTTATTGGGTAAATTCATGGTTCGTCATTCGTGTGAAGAAAGACGTCTCCATAAGTTTAGGAAGTGACTGTTGGCTCGTGGCGTGCAGCAACTCGCTGTGTTCGGATGAATCAGAGCCTTACAACAAGGGATCTCTGAAAGGATCTGATAATGTGTTGAGAAGATCAGCCGCAGCTGTCATCGCTTTGTGTGCTACACCTGCTTATCCCTGGTGGAGGAAGTCCCAAGGGACCGGACACAATCACCCCATCCACCCAATAACCATATAATAATAATAAACCAATAATAACCATAAAATCATTACCATCCAATAACCTTAATGAAAGGGCCGGATGCTGAACCACTCCATGGCAGGGTCAGTAGTACTTAGTTTGGTTATGTTGAGCGAGCGTCTTCGAGTCCAGTCCCAGCCGAAAAGGCGCCGGGTTGGATTCCCCCATGTCCGGCGGCCTACTACATGTAGATATATCCTTGAGCAAGATTAGCCCTGACCCCTGACCCGCTCCTTAATCAGCTCTGTCTGGCATTCACTCGTAAGTCACTTTGGATAAACGTCTTTTGCCAAAGGAGTAAATCCAAATGGTAATAGTGGACATTAACTGGTATTAGTTGCCTCCCTGCTTTAACAGTGACACACTCGTCGGTGTGTTGTTATGCCATCCCTCTGAACAGAAAATTACATCACAAACAGATATTTACAATAACAACAGGCTCACCCGGGATGACTGGGACACCACTAAGACTGCGGATCATGCAACCATCTTGGTTCTGCGGGACTGAGGGATAAGAGCTATTATGTTACACAATCGTTGTTGATGGCAAGGCAGACGTTGGCTAAAAGTCGCACGCGGCCTGAACGACAAATTGGGATTGGAAACAGATTGATACTGGTATGTTAATTGGATCGCATTGTCTGACCATATTGAAATTGACATGCTCAGAGTCCACCCCCCCCCCCCCCACCCCTTTGTTTTCTGAGAACGGCTTGCTAACCCTGCCCCGCTGTGTAATGCTTCACCTCAGGTTCCACGGATTTCGTCAAAGAATGTCGGCAATCTAGCAATTTCCCCGGCGGTATGTGCCTGCGCAAAGTGCATGGGTGTGTTTATATGTTGGGTAATTGTCTGTATCCTCGGTTAAGCGCAAACATTTCACCTTTTTCTTCCTTCGTTATAACTTATCCGCCGGCAAGCGAGTGCATGTCTCCCGTGCGTCAGTGGCGTGGAGTGAGCGTTAATTTGCAGCCGATTCCCTTCGTTCGTGACTCCAGAACCGCGTCACGTAGCTGAGAGTCGGATATATATAAGAGTGCAGGGATTTCGTGTGCTTGTCCGGAAGGTGCAGCAAGCATATACTGTATATATATATATACAGTATATAGGGGGGCGGCAGTAGCTCGGGAGGTAAGAGCGGTTGTCTGGCAACAGGAAGGCAGGAAGGTTCGATCCCCGGGCTCCACCTAGCTAAGTGCCGAGGTGTCCTTGAGCAAGACACCACCTAACCCTACCTGCTCCTGACGTGTTGGTTGTTACCTTGCATGGTTGACTCCGCCGTCGGTGTATGAATGGGTGAATGTGAGGCAACTGTAAAGGATAAAAGCGATATATAAATGCAATCCATTTACCATTTGCCATATACAGTATATATATATATATGTATATATCGGGGGACATGTCATGAGTTAATGAGTATCCGGAGAATGCAGACGCCCGGCGTACACAAGGGGGACTGGCTCTTACACCGGCGAGGGGAACAAAGGGTCCATGGGAAGGGCAACGGTGTGTGTGTGTGTGTGTGTGTGCGTGCTGTGCGTGTGTGTGTGTGTGTGTGTGCGTGTCCGGGGCTGAGTGTTGAAAAGAAGGGGCTGGCGACGCACCCGCGGGTCCTCTCCCCGTGTGTTCAAGGAGACGTGTCCGGTCTTGTTCCCCCCCTGCAACACACACACACACACACACACACACTCATAGACACACTCTCATAGACGCACACTCATAGACACACTCTCATAGACGCACACTCATAGACACACTCTCATAGACACGCACTCTCATAGATGCGCACTCATAGACAGACTCTCATAGACATACACTCATAGAGACACGCTCATCGACACACTCTCATAGATGCACACTCATAAACACACCCTCATAGACACACACTCATAGATGCACCACGTCTCATAAGACACGCACTCCTCATAAGACACAGCACCTCTCATCTAGACACACTCGTAGACACACTCTCATAGACGCGCACTCATAGACACACACTCTCAAAGACACGCAGTCTCATAGACGCGCACTCATAGACACACACTCTCAAAGACACGCAGTCTCATAGACGCGCACTCATAGACACACACTCTCAAAGACACGCAGTC
>PIJE02002107.1:63440-75940 GCA_002895965.2 Coryphaenoides rupestris | reverse complement strand
ACAGACTGTCAGATCTAGAGAGGCAGGTGGATGGAGGCTTAATCAATCTATCGAACTTTATTTATTGTACAGAGCACGATTTTGCCAAAGAAAGAGAAAGGAATTCATGCAAAATGCTTAACAGGGGAAAAAACAAAGAAGAACAAGACATGAGTTTAAAATAATCACAAGTCAGACAGCAGGTGGACAGACAAGGAGAACAACTGCCTGGATAGAGAAGGCACACACACACACACACACACACACACACATACACACACCCTTGCACCAGTAAACCAGGAGACGGGTGGAGTATTGCTTCCAACCTGCACACCTGCGATAACTGATAAGATTACCAAAAGATGCAGTCAATATGTGTGTGTGTTTGTGTGTGTGTGTGTGTGTGTGTGTGTGTGTGTGTGTGTGTTGTGCATGCGTGCTTGCATGTGCGTGTGTGTATGTGTATTTGGGTGTGTGTGTGTGTGTGTGTGTGTGTGTGTGTGTGTGTGTGTGTGTGTGTGTGTGTGTGTGTGTGTGTGTGTGTGTGTGTGCGTTTTGGACACACGTGTGCACGTCTGTGTTTCTTGTTTAACTGACACATCGCGTTGACCAATAAAACCACTGCTCTTATCTCCTCTTCCAACTCTGCAGCTCCACAGAACAGAAAGACCGTCTGTGTGTGTGTGTGTGTGTGTGTGTGTGCGTGTGTGCGTGTGTGTGTGTGTGTGTGTGTGTTGTGTTGCCCCTGGGGACATCCCAGTCTCCACCCTGCTAGGCTGGTTGTGGGCAAGGTGAAGGGAATTCAAAAATAGAGGGAGTAATGAACAGAATATGAAATATATAAATCAGAATATTGTTTAATATCAAACAACATAAAGAAATTATTGCTGTAAACCTTCAACAAATGTACTCTTTGTAAGTCGCTTTGGATAAAAGCATAAGGTGATTAGCATGACCTTAATGCAGACCGTTTTGCATCTCTTTACGTCGACACGACAGTTTGCACATGGTTTGTTGGTACATTTAATGGCACCGCCGCAGTGCAAGTTTCGATCGTTATTTGCAGTTATATTATCCCCCTGTTTGTTCACCCAAATGCAAGAGTCACGGACCCCCGGGCTGCGCCGCGGGCCGCTAACCACCGCCGCCGCGCACACTCCTCTGGAAACACCGCCTCCATCGTTTTATTTCGTCAGCTACGAGCCCGAACGCACAAAATAAACCAAATAACAAGAGACACCGAGTGGGGAATGTTACCGGGGAACCCTAATTGGAAAAGGTGTGGTGTTGTGGAATTGTGTTTTTACGAACAATTATTGTGTGGAACAAATCAATAATCTCTCTCTCTCTCTCTCAGGTTCAAATTCAAAGAGCTGTATTGGCATGCAAAATGTACATTACATTACATTAAGACAGTTAATGTGTTTAATGAGACACAAAATGTCATGAATCAATTAAACAAAAATACCATCCAATAACAAAGACTTGACTCATGTATTAGTTCAAGTTTCAAGTTTCAAGTTTCAAGTATTTTTATTGTCACTTCACAATTTACACGTGAGTATAAGCAGTGAGTGAAAAACTTTTTGTGCAAAACGCCCGACAGCCGACAGTAATTATAAAAGAATACAAAATAGAAATAGAACTACAAAATAGAAGTAGGACTATAAAAGAAAAATAGAAATAGAACTACAAAATAGAAGTAGGACGAGCAAAATAGAAATAGAACTATGCAAAATAGAAATAGAACTATAAATATAAATTCTGTGTAAAATACAGCAAGACATGTCAACATTGTAATCGGAGTTGGACATTTACTAGATAGAACTCTCTCTATCTCTCTAGGTCTCTCTCTTGCTCTCTATTTTGTGGGTGCTACATTTTTAGACCCCCCTCACAATAGGTGGGAGGGGGACTACTAATCTGTCCCTGGGGTGGCCCATTGTGTGTGGTGTGTGTGTGTGTGTGTGTGTGTGTGTGTGTGTGTGTGTGGCTGTTAATTGGTGCTAGCCGGGGGTGGTGACGACTCCACCCTACAGTAACAAGCTGGTGAAAGTGAGAACAGTCGTGTGGAGGGCTTCATCACCACCAGCTGCTCGGACCCCCGCTCCACCACCCACCCACCGGCCCCCCCCTGGACTCCACACCCACCCCTCACTTTGACTTGCTGGAGGAGGAGGGGGGAGAAAAGCCTCCCCCACCCAACAACCACCCCCCTTGTCGCAGGTCCATGACAGGGAGGAGGGGAGGAGGAGGAGGGGGGAGTAATAGGAGGAGGGGAGGAGGGGGAGGACATGGGGGGGGGGGTCACATCAATCGATATCAATACATACATACGGGTATCAAAGACTCCGCCCCCCCCTCATCGCCATTGCACTCTGATCATCCTACAGTATAGGCTTCATTGACGATGAGTCCATCCATGATTATCGATTATTTCGTCTTCGTGTGTGTGTGTGTGTGTGTGTGTGTGTGTGTGTGTGTGCGTGTGTTCTTGAGGGCCTCTTCCTCTCTCTCTCAATTTCAATTTCAATTTAAAGAGCTTTATTGACATGGGAAACGTACACTTACATTGCCAAAGCGAGTGGTAAATAAAAAGTATACTTATAAATACTTATAATACTTATAAAAAAATACAAAAATATAAAAATACAAGTATGTATTTTTTTAAGGAAGTATGTATCTCTAATGTCTTGGTATAGGTGGCAGGTTGTTAGGAAGTGTAGCTGGGTTTCCACCTCCTGTTGGGTGCAGTGGGTACAGAGTCTGTCTTCTCTTGGTAGCCAGGTCTGCCGGTGGCGGCCTCTCTCCACGGCGAGGCTGTGCTCACTGAGTCTGTATCTAGTCAAGGATTTCCTGAGTTTGGGATCGGTCACAGTGCTCAGGTATTCTGCCGTTGTGTATTGTCTGTTTAGGGCCAAATAGCATTCTAATTTACTCTGTTTTTTGGTTGATTCTTGCCAGTGTGTGAGGTAGTTTTCTTTTTTCTTTTTTCGTTTTCTTATAATTTGGTTTAATCTAATGGGGTTTCTGTCTGGTGGCTCTGCTTGGTTTTGTGAATAGAGTCCCAGACCCAGCTGGCCGAGGGGGCATCGCTCTAGAGTCGCTCTGTGGATGAGGGCTTTGTTATGGAGCGTGTCGGGCTCACTGTCTTTTAGGTGGTTATGAAATTTGTATGCCCTCTCTCTCTCTCTCTCTCTCTCTCTCTCTCTCTCTCTCTCTCTCTCCACCACGGTGTTGTGGTTGAGTTGCTCAGGGCTTACACATGCATGCAAATGATTGGGCTCAAGAGCAGTTGTAAGGTTACAGCCCATTGAACCCCGACACACCACAACCATGACCACGTCAACGATGAAACTCTTGGCTTCAACCGTGCCGGGGGGCGGGGGGGGGGGGGGGTTGCGAGTCGAGTTTTGGGGGGGGGGGCGGGGGGGGGCGACCCGCAACCAGAGGGGACAGGTATTATGTCCCCACCGTCCCACATATATATGTATAGATCCCTGGCACAAATAAATCATATCACACACCCATATGCAAATAGACGGGACAAATATGGCAAATCCTGGAGCGGCTTCTCTGGTCTGGGGAATTCAGAGGCACCTTGCAGGCACGCGGGGCACCGGCAGCCCCTCACATCTGATTGGCTGATTTGCCTGTCAATAGGGCTCAGTGAGCTACATGTGGATGAATCGGTTACAATTAAGCCCCCCCCCCCCCCCCGGCATTCAAGTATTTGCAAATTCCTCTGTTAGGTATTCCTCAAGAGAGGAGAGGGTGGGAGTGGGAGGGGCCTGGGACCGCGGGATCACCAAGATGTCTCCCTAAAGAGCCTGGTGACCCTCCGTTTGGGACCTCCAAGGTGTCTCCCTAAAGAGCCTGGAGACCTATTGGGCCCTCCAAGATGTCTCCCTAGAGAGCCTGGAGACCTATTGGGCCCTCCAAGATGTCTCCCTAAAGAGCCTGGAGACCTATTGGGCCCTCCAAGATGTCTCCCTAAAGAGCCTGGAGACCTATTGGGCCCTCCAAGATGTCTCCCTAAGAGCCTGGAGACCTTCCTTATGGGACCTCCAAGATGTCTCCCTAAAGGTCCTGGAGACCTTCTGGGACCTGATGCCTGATGTCATGTCTGATGACATGATGATGATGATGATGATGATGACCATGCCATGGATCAGGGTCCCCAGCCAGACCTCTGGGCGGAGGTTGGAGGTTATAAAACGTTCATCCCTCATCTTTGAGAAGTACACAACACATAATACATGTTGTGTTTGTATAATGGAGACAGCCAGAATGTGTTCTGAGCATTTTTACCAGGTCTCTGACATGCGCCTATAGTCTCACAATGATTTGTGTCGTCCATGTTTGATTTCATGTTTTTATATTTCCATCCGTGCGCTGTTGTGTTTTAAGCTGCTTTGGATATTTCATTGTCGCAGGTCGCTTCGAATAAACGCGGCAGATGAATGACATCCAAAACAACAATGCTGTCGTCTTTGTTGCTGTGGTCGACCTGCCAGGGGCCACGGAGGTAACGGGTGTCGGCGAGCCTCATTTGACTGTGGCCCCTGAGAAGTGGCCCTTGAGACAAATGTAAAAAAAAATGCAAAGTGGGACCTCAAGAGGAACACCTGACTCGGTCGTAGATTGACCCACAGATTGATCTTGTCAAGAGGCCCAAGACACAAATGCATGTAAATGATTGGGCTGAAGAGAGGAGGGAGGGCTCTCTCTTTTTTGCGATAAACATTAGACATCACCCTTTTGATTCGCTGCAAATATTTGCAGCAAATAATCGGAGTTTTTTCCTTTTGTTTGCCGTGCCAACTGTCTCGCTCGCGTGAACGGACCACGTGGGTCACAGTTTACTTACGTTTGTAAAGCAAATAGTTTATTGTATTTATATTATAGTACAGCTAGGTTATAGTACTATGTTGTTGTTGTTGTTGTCAACATATGCGGCCATTCCATTCAGAGACATATCGTTAGCATTAGCATTTTACGTATCTTACGCCGACAGGTACCAGCTGTGTACTTCGGGAATCGAACCGAGGACGTTCTGGCTGGGAGTCCAGCACCATAGCCGCTACGAGATGAACACTCTGGGGTTCAAGGCTATGGCTGCAGCTTTCCTGTTAGCATCCAACAAGATGTCTAATTCCTACCTTCTTAACATTAATGGCTGCCAACTTCTCTGTACTACCGTGAACACAGCTACTTCTGGTCAGGGCCTCTGTGAGTGTGTGTGTGTGTGTGTGTGTGTGTGTGTGGTGTGGTGGACACTTTGTTTGAATATCCATGTTTTTTCTGTCTGGTTCTCAACATTGGTGTGATTTAGTATGCTTGTCTTTCTGTATGGATGTGCGTGTGTGTGTGTGTGTGTGTGTGTGTGTGTGTGTGTGGTGTCTGTGTAATTTACAAGGTAGCAGACAGTGGTAGCTGTCCTGTCAATTCTAGTACTGTTGTCATAAGGTCTTGCCAAGAGTCTTTCTCACCCCCCCCCCCCCCCCCCATCTCTCTCTCTCTCTCTCGCTCACTTTCACACCCACACACACACACACACACCACACACACACACGCACACACACATGCACACACCAAATAGCCACAGTGAGAGTCTCTTTGACCCATCCACACACATGTGCTCTCCAGATGTAGGAGGACATTCCTCAAGGTCTCATCAGAGAGTAGCGGACACACTAACACACTGGCCATCATTCACACCCTCCTGACATTGTCACAGCCAGGGATCCGGCCAGCGCGGGCATCTGCTGTAGGCCGGACACCCCAACCCTCGAGCAGGACACCGCTAGCACACACACACAGACACACACGCACACCCACACACACACACACACATTCCTCTGAGGCAGAGGATCACACAGGACAGAAGATATATGAGCGTTTGGTTTTTTTCGTAGCCGATCGTAAAAAAATATTCTTTGTTTACTGGGGTTGACTGTCGCTGTCGAAGGTCGGTGGTTTTTGCAAAGGGGTCGGTCGGGGGTCGAACGTTGCCGATGATGACATCAGCAGAGTCATCCATCGATCGGCGGCCCGTCACGTTAGCATGTACCAGCTACGTAGCGGCGATGGGTCTGTGACACCGGTGGGGAATTCCTGGTGCCGTGTCAAGACCCACCTGCTCATTGTTCACCTGGACTCTGCATAACCCCCCCCCCCCCCCTTCCCCCCCCCCCCCCCACCCCCCCCCCCCCCCCCCACCCGCCTCTCCGTTACTCCTAACCCCAGCAATAGATTGTGTGTTTGTACGGCTAGCCATTATTAATAGGACTTGGCATTGTTTAGCATATTGTATGTTCTTAGATGTTTGTACTGCACTCAGAATGGTACTTCTGCTCTTATCCCAGCTATTGTGCAGGCAACCTAGCAACTATGAAACTCATTCTATTAACCTTGTAACTATGAATGCTTGAAACCTGCTCTATTCTTATCTTTATGTACCACGGCCATATATTACTGTCTCCTTCAACAAATGTACTCTTTGTCTGCCAAATGCCGAAATGTAAATGTATTGTCAATGTAATGTGTCACCTTCGTCGCAATTCACGGGAAAACAAATGTATGGGAAAAAAATGTATGGAAAATCTTGGGTGTGTGGTGCTTCATGAAAGCTGCAGGAACACGGCAGGATGGTGTCGTCGTCGTCCGCCACCCAACTGAAAGGTCCCGTTCTCCATCTCCGTCGATGCCGGCCCGCCAAACCGGAGTCATCCTGGAGCCACGTGCCTGTCGTGTCCCGCGATCTGCCCCTCAATGGGTGCTTCGTATTGAGCAGGGAACCCAGACAGGAAGCGGGTCTTTCCTCAAAAGCAGTGCTTGTTTGTTTGAGATGGAACCTTGACGAGGCTAGTGGACTCCTGCCAATAGCAATACGGGCTCATTTGCATAACACAGTGAGTTTTTTCCTCTTTTAGATCAGGTCCAATGATATCGTGTGGCACGGAAATGTGTGTCAGTTTGCCAGTGGAGGATGTTTACAACCACGTGGCGTCCTGGAAGCCTGGAACCCAAGACGCCGTGGAGCCCTGGAGCCCTGGAACCCTGGAACACTGGAACGCTGGAACACTGGAACCCTGGAACACTGGAACCCTGGAACCCTGGAACTGGAACCCTGGAACGCTGGGGCCCTGGAGCCCTGGAAAACAGAGATACCCCTGTAGGGTGTGAATTCATGCCAAATACAAGATATGTGCCATCTCTTATGCAAACTCTGCTTCTGTGGTTCCGCAACATGACTTTTTATTTAGTTGTTGGAGCACTTATGTGTTTAAACTTCATCCGTGTGTTTGATGTTTGATGTGGGAAATAGACATACAGTATACAGCATGGCATGAGCTGCTATGTGTGTGTGTGTGTGTATGTATGTGTGTGTGTATGTGTTTGGGAAGGTATTCACATGGGTGATGTGTGTTTGGTAATAGATTGGTGAAAGTTGCTTCTCCCCTGCGGGGATTTATTAACTTTCTTCAAATGGTCGATCACTTCAATCTGCAATAATCATCATTGTATCTAGGTATCACCAATCAGAGACATGAAGACCTTCACTAAGCCCATGTCTTCAACATGACAACTGACTTTATTCAAGGAATGACCTCAAGAGAACCTGTTGGCATTAGGAGGACGGCAACTCATAAGACAAAGAACACAGACGAGGTAGAAGCGCCATATCGCTGGCGGAGGACACAGGCGTGAAACAACGACACGCATGACTGACAGCCATGCCCAGCAGCGTGTTGTGTTAGCTGTGCTCACACGCAATTTTAACCTAAATGCTGGAACGGCAAACAGTGATGCGGTTAAAGTTACTGTTTCCGTGACCCAGGGGCTCAACACAGTGTGATAAGTGAACAGCTAAACGTTAAGTGGAGCAAACACTCATTTTCTACGCATGTACAGGAGTCCACGAGTCCTCAGGCCTCACCGGCGACATTGGTCCAAGTCGTCTCTCAAAGGCAGCATTTGGGTCACATGGTGACGTAGAGTGAATGAACGCAAGAGGCGAAAGCTTCTTTTACACAGAGATCCCGCAGGTATCGCCGGGCATGATGCCGGAAAGGTGTGTGCTTTTACACTGCATCCCGGCGTTCCGGAATCAGGGGCGTGACGTTTAACACAACAGCGCCAGCGTCTAGTATAAATAACCTAGTACGCAGTGACACTGCTTCCTGGTAATGGTAAATGGATTGCATTTACATCGCGCTTTTATCCAAAGCGCTTCACAGTATTGCCTCACATTCACCCATTCATACACCGACGGCGTTGCCAACCATGCAAGGTAACAACCAACATGTCAGCAGCAGTTAGGGTTAGGTGGTGTCTTGCTCAGGGACACCTCGACACTCGGCTAGAGCGAACCAGCAACCTTCCGGTTTCCAGACAAACTCTTACCTCCTGAGCTACTGCCGCCCCCAAAAAATAATGAAAACAATAATGGCGGTGATAACGCTCGCTGTGCACATTTATATTACATTTCTGTCGCTGCGTTACGTTACGTCCGAGCGTGTGTTGTACATAAGGTCTCGATTCAAGGTGAACAGATCTCAGGTTGGCTCTGACATTTGGGACCTGGATGGACAGCTGAGTGTTACAGATGGAAGGAAGAATAACGAGTCGGAAGTCATCGGTACCATAATGTAGGTGTGGTTGGGGGAGTCGTGGGTCTAAGATATAGACCTGAATCTTTAGATGCTTTGACGACAACTCTGTTGTGAGTCTCTGTTGTCTTTCTGTTCTGATCAATACTTTCTTTCATCATGATCATCGTCCCACAATGTTGATATTTCTAGCAGCACAGACTTTATCATCACTATTTGTTTGAAGCGTTAGTTTGTGTGTTGTATTATTGTATGGGTCTTTGAGTATTTAGATATGATAATGATGATAATAATAATAAGAAGAAGACGAAAAGAAGAAGAAGAAGAAGAAGAAGAACTAGCATAATACTATCATTAATAATTTGTCATTAAAAATTATAGTTCGGTTTTTATTATTATTAGTAGTAGTACTTATAGTAGTAGTTGTAATACTAGTAGTATTTTCTTCTTCTTCTTCTTAGTATTATTATTATCATTATTATTAAAAGAAAGATTTTTTATTTTATTTGAGAAAAAGAATTGTCGTCTTCTTCGTCTACTTTTCTTCTTCTTATTTATTATTTATTTATTATTTACTTCTTATCATTCTTTTTATTCTTGCTAGTGGCGTGTGGATCAGTGATGTGTTATTTACTGTATTGGTTTAGTGCTGCCCTGAGTCTCCCTGCCACCGGGCACAGCAGGTGTGCTGCCCCCCCCTGATGAAACCTGGATTTATTAACAATGACTGATGACTCACACACACGCTCACACAACACACACACACACACACACACACACACACACACACACACACACACACACACACACACACCACACACACACACAACGCCAGCACACACACATACACATACAGACACACACACACGCACACAATCACACACACACACACACATCACACACACACACACACACACACACACACACACACACACACACACACACACACACACACACACAGACACACACACACTCTCACACACACACACACACACACACACACACACACACACACACACACACACACACACACACACACACACACACACACACACACACACACACACACACACACACATCCCGCACAGGCACAGGTGGAAAGGTAGAAAGAGAGAGAGAGCGAGAGAGAGAGAGAGAGAGAGAGAGAGAGAGAGAGAGAGAGAGAGAGAGAGAGAGAGAGAGAGGGAGAGGGAGAGAGAGCTAGCAACAGGAGATGCACATCCTGGATCCTGTTAGACCAACATACGGTGCAGCTCTGTTTACATATCGTGTTGCCTGAGGAGAGGGAGGGGAGAGAGAGTGAGAGACAGAGAGAGACAGAGAGAGACAGAGAGAGGAGAGAGAGAGAGAGAGAGAGAGAGAGAGAGAGAGAGAGAGAGAGAGAGAGAGAGGGAAGGAAAGAGGGAGAGAAAATGATGCACTCACAGTTCAGCCCTGAGGTGATACTCTCCTGTATATGAACAGGTAAATAAGTTGGAGCACTAATTGTCTTGCTGACAGACGGACAGACACATAGAGACAGACAGACAGACAGGTTGGGACAAACAGCGGCCATTTAACAGAGAGAGAGAGAGAGAGAGAGAGAGAGAGAGAGAGAGAGAGAGAGAGAGAGAGAGAGAGAGAGAGAGAGAGAGAGAGAGAGAGAGAGAGAGAGAGAGAGAGAGAGTGAGAGAGATTGAGGGAGAAAGAGACAGAGAGACAGGCAGTCAGACAGACATACAGACAGACTTTACAGAAAGGCAGGTAGTCATTTTGAGAGGCAGACAGACAGACCAAAAAGCAGACACAGGCAACGCAGGGAAGGAAGGGAATAATGAGGAGTCAGTTACACAAACAGGCAGACAGTTGGTTCACAGTTTGACAGCCTTCAGACAGACAGGGAGAGAGAGACAGATAGACACGTAGGACTATAGATAGATGGGCTGAGAGACAGACAACAGACAAGCAGAGCGGTAGGCAAATGGATCGAGGCAGCGTGAAAGACAATGTGAGAGGCAGTGAGACAGACTGACAGAGGGACAGACAGACAGGTAGGTAAGTAGATAGAGAGACAGATAGTGTGAGAGGCAAGGAGACAGACAGAAAGACAGACAGACAGAGAGAGAGACAAATTGGTAGGTAGGTAGATAGACAGGGTGAGAGGCAGAGAGACCGACAGGTAGACAAGATAAGATAAGATAAAATAAAATAGAACTTTATTAATCCCGAAGGATTAATAAAGATGAATGAAGACAGGCAGAGAGACAGGCAAGTAGAGAGACAGACAGAGAGACACAGAGAGTGACAGGCAGGTAGAACGACAGGCAGTCAGAGAGACAGACAGATGGGTCGGTAGATAGAGAGAGACAGACAAGAGACATCCAGTGAGACACAGGCAGGCTGATGGGCTGTTTGAAAGATTCAGGAAGAGCGACAGACAGGCAGAGAGACAGGCAGGCAGAAAGAGAGACAGGCCGAGGGTCAGACAGCCAGACAGAGGGCTGTAGTGTAGCCTGCGATAGGGAGGTGGACTTTGCTCTGTGGGCCGTGGGCGTTTCCACAGAAGGTTGAGATAAGACTGGTAGAGAGAGAGACAGAGAGAGAGAGAGAAAAATAAAAAGAAGAATAAGAAAAGAAAAAAAAAAAAATAAAAATATAAAAAAAAAAAAAAAAAATAAAAAAAAAAAATAAAAAAAAAAAAAAATAAATAAAAAAAAAGAAAAAAGAGTGCGAGAGTGGGGAGGAGAGCAGATTAGAGAGAGAGAGAGAGAGAGAGAGAGAGAGAGAGAAGAGAGAGAGAGAGAGAGAGAGAGAGAGAGAGAGAGGAGAGATGGGGGGAGGAGAGACAGATAGAGAGAGAGAGAGAGAGAGAGAGAGAGAGAGAGAGAGAGAGAGAGAGAGAGGCAGATTAAGTAATAGAAAGAGAGAAAAAGAGATCCAAAGAGTTGGAGAAAGAGAGAGACAGAGGGAGAGAAAGAGAGAGACAGGGGGAGAGACTAGGGGGAGACCGAGGGAGAGAAAGAGAGAGACAAAGGGAGAGAAAGAGAGAGACAGAGGGGGAGAGAGGGAGAGTCAAGTGAAGTGGCTCGTGAAGGATGAAAGAAAGTATTGATCAGAACAGAAAGACAACAGAGACTCACAACAGAGTTGTCGTCAAAGCATCTAAAGGATTCAGGTCTTATCTTAGACCCACGACTCCCCCAACCACACCTACATTATGGTACCGATGATTTCCGACTCGTTATTCTTCCTTCCATCTGTAACACTCAGCTGTCCATCCAGGTCCCAAATGTCAGAGCCAACCTGAGATCTGTTCACCTTGAATCGAGACCTTATGTACAACACACGCTCGGACGTAACGTAACGCAGCGACAGAAATGTAATATAAATGTGCACAGCGAGCGTTATCACCGCCATTATTGTTTTCGTTTTTCAATTATTTTTGGGGGCGGCAGTAGCTCCAGGAGGTAAGAGTTTGTCTGGAAACCGCGAAAGGTTGCTGGTTCGCTCTAGCCGAGTGTGAGGTGTCCCTGAGAGAGCACCACCTAACCTAACTGCTCCTTGACGTGTTGGTTGTTACCTTGCATGGTTGGCAACGCCGTCGGTGTATGAAGGTGAATGTGAGGCAATACTGTGAACGCTTTGGATAAAAGCGCGATGTAAATGCCAATCCATTTACCCATACAGGAAGAGTGTCACTGCGTACTAGGTTTTTTATACTAGACGCTGGCGCGTTGTGTTAAACGTCACGCCCCCTGATTCCGGAACGCCGGATGCAGTGTAAAAGCACATCACCTTTCCGGCATCATGCCCGGAAGATACTGCGGATCTCTGTGTAAAAGAAAAGCTTTCGCCTCTTGCGTTCATTCACTCTACGTCACCATGTGACCCAATGCCGCCTTTGAGAAGAACGACTTGGACCAACGT
>PIJE02002107.1:56470-62726 GCA_002895965.2 Coryphaenoides rupestris | reverse complement strand
AGGGAGAGAAAGAGAGAGACAGGGGGAGAGACTAGGGGGAGACCGAGGGAGAGAAAGAGAGAGACAAAGGGAGAGAAAGAGAGAGACAGAGGGGGAGAGAGGGAGAGTCAAGTGAAGTGGCTCGTGAAGGATGAAAGAAAGTATTGATCAGAACAGAAAGACAACAGAGACTCACAACAGAGTTGTCGTCAAAGCATCTAAAGGATTCAGGTCTTATCTTAGACCCACGACTCCCCCAACCACACCTACATTATGGTACCGATGATTTCCGACTCGTTATTCTTCCTTCCATCTGTAACACTCAGCTGTCCATCCAGGTCCCAAATGTCAGAGCCAACCTGAGATCTGTTCACCTTGAATCGAGACCTTATGTACAACACACGCTCGGACGTAACGTAACGCAGCGACAGAAATGTAATATAAATGTGCACAGCGAGCGTTATCACCGCCATTATTGTTTTCATTATTTTTTGGGGGCGGCAGTAGCTCAGGAGGTAAGAGTTTGTCTGGAAACCGGAAGGTTGCTGGTTCGCTCTAGCCGAGTGTCGAGGTGTCCCTGAGCAAGACACCACCTAACCCTAACTGCTGCTGACATGTTGGTTGTTACCTTGCATGGTTGGCAACGCCGTCGGTGTATGAATGGGTGAATGTGAGGCAATACTGTACTCTTCCCCCTCTGTCTCTCTCTTTCTCTCCCTTTGTCTCTCTCTTTCTCTCCCTCGGTCTCCCCCTAGTCTCTCCCCCTGTCTCTCTCTTTCTCTCCCTTTGTCTCTCTCTTTCTCTCCCTCTGTCTCTCTCTCTCTCTCTCTCTCTCTCTCTCTCTCTCTCTCTCTCTCTCTCTCTCTCTCTCTCTCTCTCTCTCTCTCTCTCTCTCTCTCTCTCTCTCTATCTGTCTCTCTCTCTCTCTCTCTCTCTCTCTCTCTCTCTCTCTCTCTCTCTCTCTCTGTCTCTCTCTCTCTCTCTCTCTCTCTCTCTCTCTATCTGTCTCTCTCTCCCCTCTCTCTCTCTCTCTCTGTCTCTCTCTCTACCAGTCTTATCTCAACCTTCTGTGGAAACGCCCACGGCCCACAGAGCAAAGTCCACCTCCCTATCGCAGGCTACACTACAGCCCTCTGTCTGGCTGTCTGACCCTCGGCCTGTCTCTCTTTCTGCCTGCCTGTCTCTCTGCCTGTCTGTCGCTCTTCCTGAATCTTTCAAACAGCCCATCAGCCTGCCTGTGTCTCACTGGATGTCTCTTGTCTGTCTCTCTCTATCTACCGACCCATCTGTCTGTCTCTCTGACTGCCTGTCGTTCTACCTGCCTGTCACTCTCTGTGTCTCTCTGTCTGTCTCTCTACTTGCCTGTCTCTCTGCCTGTCTTCATTCATCTTTATTAATCCTTCGGGATTAATAAAGTTCTATTTTATTTTATCTTATCTTATCTTGTCTACCTGTCGGTCTCTCTGCCTCTCACCCTGTCTATCTACCTACCTACCAATTTGTCTCTCTCTCTGTCTGTCTGTCTTTCTGTCTGTCTCCTTGCCTCTCACACTGTCTGTATCTCTATCTACTTACCTACCTGTCTGTCTGTCCCTCTGTCAGTCTGTCTCACTGCCTCTCACATTGTCTTTCACGCTGCCTCGATCCATTTGCCTACCGCTCTGCTTGTCTGTCTCTCTGCCTGTCGAGCTCTCTGCAAGTCCTCCCGTCTGGAGTTCGAGAGGAGCCTATTTTTAGCGCGTTTTGTAACGTTTATTTTCTTTACCGTGTGTCACGCAAACATTCCCAAATTGGGTGATAAGACGTGAATAACGATGCACTCAAAAGGATCACAACTTCATACTTTGATGCTTTTTTCACACTTTGGTTTAGCGTAATAGCATTAGCATAACAGGCAAGTTTATGAGCCAATGTTTTGAGTTATTTCTGTATTGAAAAAACGTCCGATTCTATTTGAAAGCTATAATATTACTTATGCCATGTATGATATTGGCAAAGAAATAAATGTGTGTTTTACTGAATAAATGTGTGTTTAGTGACTGAAGTAATACTGAAGCGGTAAATATATCGGGGGGTTTTTGTTCTTTGTTTTTGACGGTAAATATTGTAAATATTGTAAATATTGTAAATATTGTGATTGTGTTCCCTCCAATCGCTCCAAGTTGTCTGTAGTATTCTTTTGCACATTCCGCTGAGCATCGCCACTTTTCATTTCACTGCATATCCCGTGTGTCTACGTGACAAATAAAGTTATAGTAAAGTAAGAGTAGTGTTGCAAAGTAAACAGACAAACACAGCACAGTTTCTCCCCACATTTTTGCCTCTTTTAATAAGAAAAAAATGAAACATGAATCAATTCGATCACAACATTCACACTGACAACGAAACGAAACAATATATTATATAAACAAAATTTTCCAAAAAGTTCAAGAAGACACATAGCTTAAATAAAGCATATCGGGTTGTCGTCGTTGATGATGTTGTTGTTTTTTTTTATCTCCGTTATTTTTTTTCCGAGTACATCCTTCAATAAACCAGTGGACGATCGTCGACTGGTGGCATCCAAACCATCGCATCCCGAAAGCCTTAAAAACAGGCACTTTTTTTAAGGCTTTCGGGTGACACAAGACTACAGACAGTGACGCGGTCATCAGGACAGAGGTGAGTGAGTTGAGTGAATCCATTCACCTGCGGAGAGAAGCTTGTCGCCCTCTCTGCATTGTTTGTAACACACACACACACACACACACACTATCAGGGTCCACCCTGGGGTGGGGGTGAGCGGGGTGGGTGGGGGGCACTCTAGTGCAAAGTACTGTATGTAAATCATTCTCTCTCTGTCTCTCTCTCTCTCTCTCCCTCTTCCCCAAATGTCTTTAGTAACTGATAGTACTCCTAGCCACTCATACACACACACACACACACACACACACTCACACACACTCACTCACTCACTCACTCACACGCACACACAAGTGTGTCTATGAAGTAATTATTTTCCAAATGTGACAGTTGCCAGGTAAATATGTATTTGGATTCTGTAGACAACAACGCTCTCATCGGTAACAATAGAAAAAGAGTTGAAAAAATATAAAATAAATGAAACGAAAGCAAACACACCATTTTACCACAGTTACTTTTCTCTCTTTCCTTCAGTTGTTTAGTTGTTGTTGTTTGTTGTTTGCTTCCCTGGTGCAGGTCAACAACTGTTCGCCGTATACAAAACCCCCAAATAAAAATACAAAAACAGGGAATTTGGTGTTTATGTGGACGGTCGTGTGATTCGAGAGAAATGGCGACAGGACGTCCCCGTAATACGCCGTTCAAACAGGGACCTTGTAACACAAATATAAACTTGACGGTACTCTAATCCAGTAACACCTGCTCATAGCAGTAACCTAGAAACTCATCTCCTTCTTCTTCATCTTCATCTTCTCCTGCTGTCTTGTCTCTATGTCGTTCTATTTCTACGTCCATAACTTCAAAAACCTCACATTTGGTTTGTAACTGCTCAGCACAGCACTATACACGATATATTAAAATGTATTCCCTTCATAAATAAATGCAAATATCCTTTTTTTTTTTTTACCCCGAACATTACGTACTGTATATTTACAATTTACACAAGAGAGCTATAAGAGACACTTCATGCTTAATGAGGATGGATTTGTTTTTTTGTCGACTTTGTAGAGAATAAAAAAAAAAGTCGACCATTAAGCGACATCTGTGTGTGCGGACGGCTCGGTTTGGTGGAGAAGAATGTTCATGGTCCCCCCGTCTGGGAAGGCTGGAAGATTCCAGAAGACTTTCGCTCGCTCGCTTAACCCTCAGTGTCCTTGTAGAGTTGTTCAAACAAAATGAAACGAAACGAAAAAAAACATTCTTTTGGTCCTGAAACCTGGCGGCCATTTTAGATGTGTGAGAGAGAGGGAGAGAGACAGATAGAGAGAAAAAGATGAAGAGAAGAAGAAGAAAAGACTGAAAGCATATTTGTCCATTTGTAGAAAAGCAGAAGAAAGGAAAAAGAGAAGGAGAAATCTGCCGCCACCATGTCCTCCATCTTGGCTCGCCGCCGCCCAGAGGGAGGAAAGAAGGACACCATATTAGGAGGCGTTGAGCACGGAGCGGCTGTACAGGGTCTGGTAGTAGGCCCCCGAGTCCATGGACACGGGCCCCGGGCTGTCGTAGATCTGCTTGGCCGCGATGGGGGAGCCGCTGGCGTAGCTGTTGTAGGCCATCACCTGGTCCTGGTAGCTCTTCAGGTCCATCTTCTGCTCGTTGGACATGAGGTTGGTGATGGAGAATGGGTGGTTGAAGTTGTAGTGGGGGTCCAGGGACTTGAGGGCCTCCGTCTGCAGGTCCATGTGCTGCTGCATGGGGCTGGGCAGCAGGTGGACGCCTCCCACGCCCACACCGCCTCCCAGGGACTGGGTGTGGAGGAGCGGGTTGGAGACGCAGGTGGAGGAGAGGGACAGCGGGGACGGGGGGATGCCGGGGGTGGAGGTGGAGGGAGGCGGCAGCGAGCCCGCCGGGCTGTGCAGGTGGGAGGAGGGCGGAGGGAGGGTGCAGTCCATCATGGAGCCCTGCTGGTGCTGCTGCTGGTGCTGCTGCTGGTCGTCCGAGGAGGAGCCCGGGTGGGAGTTGTCCGAGTGGGTGGAGTCGGCACCCTCCGAGCCCCCGGCGGGGCTGTGGGCCTCGGACCCTCCGTCGCCGCCATGGCCCCCCTTCCCGGAGCCGCCGCCCCCCTCTTGGCCCTTGCCGCTCTTCTTGGCAGCCTTCTCCTCGATCTTGAAGCGCTTCTGCCGCCGCAGGTAGCAGCCGTTCTCGAACATGTTGCCCGAGTTGGGGTGCAGCGCCCAGTAGGAGCCCTTGCCCGGCTTGTCAGGCGAGCGGGCGACCTTGACGAAACAGTCGTTGAAGGAGAGCGAGTGGCGGATGGAGTTCTGCCACCGCTGCTGGTTCTCCCGGTAGTACGGGAACAGGTCCATGATCCACTGGTAGATCTCGTTGAGGGTCAGCATCTTGCTGCCGCTCTGCTGTATCGCCATGGTGATGAGGGAGATGTAGGAGTAGGGCGGCTTGGCGTGGGTCAGGGATCGGCGGTAGGGCTTGGGCACCTCCTTGGGACCGCCGACGCCGCTGCGGCCGATGGAGCCCGGGGACGGGTAGCCCAGCTGGCCCATGGGCTGGCCCATGGGCTGGTGGTAGTGGGACAGCGAGGCCAGGGAGCCCGGCCCCCCCGCGGAGGAGGAGCCCCCCAGCTGGCCGAGGGCCCCGGCGTTGAGGGAGGAGGTGATGGGCGACAGGGACATGTGGGCGGGGCCGGCGCCCATGGAGGTGAGGGGGGAGTTGCTGAGGCTGGACGAGGTCGGGTAGCCCATGTTCATACCTGCGGAGGTGGCGGCAGCCGGGTTCAGGTTGATGTAGCTGTTGATGGTTCCCATGGAGCTCATGGACCCCAGGCCAGAGTTCATGGTGCTGGCAGAGGAATACATCTGCACACAGAGGAGAGGACACACGGGTTAATACACTATTATATACACATAATGAGGTATATATATACACATCATGAGGTCACATAATGAGGTGTGTTTTTGTATTTATTTATTAAGAATTAAAACATTTCAATTAATTAAATCGTTCCATAATGTTCCAATGGTTGTTATATATGTTATATTTTCGGGGGTGGGGTGGGGGGGGGGGGGGGGGGGTGCTAAAAGTGTCAATACTATAAGCGTAACACGGCTCAAAAATAATGAATTACTCCAAAAATATGATGGAGACGATGGTTCGGAAAATAAAAAAAGCCACTCCGACAAAGTAGGGTGTATCAATGCACAAAGCAGCCCTTAGTGCGCACGGAGGGCCCGTGGATTTCACACGGCAGCGTTACCCTGAAGTGCGTAAAAAGCGCGTCACGGTGGCCGAGCTTTCAGACGCTCTGTAACCCACGTCCAGCTCCTCCATGGAGAAAACTAACCCAGCTATTAACTTTACAAATATATCATCGAAATTGCCCATATATTCACGAAATTACAAGATGACTAAATGTGTATAAATTATATAAAGTAAAATGTTGTTAAAGTAATACAAATAAAAAGAAACCCAGGTGTGTCATGAATAGGATATAAAACCAAATGTGTGCCACCAATAAACGCACTAAAATAACCAAACCCAAATGACGCATGTAGGCCCGCTAGGAAATGCATAGATAGGCCTAGACTCAGTGGGTTAAATATTATCCAAGGGCTTTCTGTAATTGCATCATGCTTATTGG